>DWQX01004321.1:0-15308 GCA_018245475.1 Pharmacophagus antenor
AAGCTGTAATAGTCACTATGACTAACAGCATTTACTTCACCGAATCCAGCAGCAGCAGCAGCAGCAGCAGCAGTATGAAATAGAAATAGCAATAAATGTAAATATAAGTAAGGAAAACATACCTAATATTATAGAAAATAAGGAGACTACAGATAGATTTTTAAAATACTGAGTAAATATAGCACATAAGGTGTGTAATAAAAACAAATAAAATAGTGTAGAAAATAAGAAAGAGATTTAGTAGTAGAAGTAAAAAATAGGTAATAAATAAAGTATTAAATAACCAAATACATAAGCATAATGTAAATAAAGCAAGAAAGTAATAATACCTATAAAAGCCCAAGACACCAACGGTTGAAAATTAACTCGTATGTTGAGGTCCCTGACCACCCATGACAGGGAATATTGCAATCGTAGAAATAATTTTTTTTCCGGCGACAATTAAAAAAAAAACAGAAATTCGACCGCGGAAAATAGGGTTACCCCTTTTTTCCGGCAGCCCCACCGCCGCCGCATCTGCAGTGCGACGCCGCTTAGTCGCAGAGTATAGGAAAAGCGGCTAGGCGCAATTCCGTCATTTTTCTCTCCCCGCGAGTCCACTACGACTACGAAGGCAGCGTTATTGATGCCTCGATCGCCGCACGCTACCCCCGCAGCCTATGGGCACACATCCAAAGCAGGCTCCCCAAGCCTACCTGGAGTGGCCAACTCGGATCTGCCCTACGTCTCGGGCCTATCGGGTAGGTTCCTCTTAGCTTCACCATGGGCGACCAGGGCACGGTTACTAAGCCCCTACGCCACAATAAGGCGAGAACTAGTTCGGGGGGAAAATATACTTAGTCCAGCCATAAGTACAAATTAATAATAAAAATAAAAATTTTTATGAAGTTATGTAATATTACTAAAATGTATACCATACATATTTATTAAAGTTTTAGCAAAAAATAAAAAAAAATCTTTTTAGCTTTAATACAGGCCTTTAATCTGTCTGGCCACAATCTATGGATTTACGCACTGTTTCCAAGGGAAATTTCGCCACTGCTTGCTCCAAAGATTTTTTAATAGACTCAATGTCGCCGTGCCGTTTAAAGCATGTCCTCTAAAACTGTCTATAATTTGAAGGCTAAAGGATTGAAGTCTGGGCTAGACGAAGGCCAGTCTTCAGCTCTTATAAAGTCCGGAACGTTGGTTTCAAGCCAGGCTTGGCTAGTTCGTGCCTTGCGACCAGGTCCTGCTGGAAAGTCAAAGTTATATTTTTAAAAAGTCTATTGCTAAGAGGTGTCACAACACGATCCAAGGCTGTATCTTGATACACTTTGGCTTAAGTTTTCACTCCTTTTTCACAAAAATGTAGTTTTGTGACTCTGACGCAAGATGATGACCATGTTGTACCTATTTGACCACTTGAGTAGCTTGTTTAGAATAGCGAGCGTACTCTTTATTCTTTTGCTTATTGAAGAGGATATTTTTGTGCTTTTCACCTCCGTATCTTGATAGAAGGTGTTTTGATGGATCCACACTCTTTAATTGTAAAGATTTATTTAGGGCATGTCCGATCGACGATAAGCAACGAGCTTCAAGTCTTGTTTTATAATACGCGACAAAGCCCTGGCGGGAATTTTAATTCTCGTGATAACATTTTTTTGTTCCCGAATGGGGTTCGACGAAATCTGGGCTTAAAGCATTAACAGCCTTTGTAGTTCTAACAGCATGCAGCCGCCCGGTACTTTTCTGGTTTACGACAGAGGAAGTGTTGTTGTGTCTGTTGATAGTACAATATACGAACATACGGCTGATAGCAAGCATTTAAAGTGTCTGAAAAATGAGCGAAGGCTCCATACCCACTTTGTGCAAGGCGATCTCTGAAATACTATTTTCTTTAACACCCCATTCCATATTTTAATGTGATAATGAACACAAAAAATGTGTAAAATGGCGCGAAATTGAAATAAGTTTTAGAATAATCAACGTGTTCCAAATTTAAAATAATTAAAAACTTGAAAAAAATAAAAGAGTTATGTAACAGTATTTACGGCCAGACTAGCTATGTTTCAAGTCAAGAGATATAAAAATTAAAAGTTTGTAATTATTCTGGAGATTTTCAAATTTTTATTTTAACGTATCAGAATAAAAGTAGAATATTTTTCAAAGTTAGTAATTGTATTGATGTCTTGTCTTAAACATTTTATATACATTCTGATAAATCTCTTTTGGGGAGAAACGTATTCAATAATAAATTATGTGAAAACTTACCAAAGACTGGAATATTTTGTAGCTACTATTCCCGAATTAACAATAATGAAAATTAAACACGAAATGCAATATACAATGTCTGTGGAAATGGAAATAATTTATAGCAAATAATGGAAAGAAAACAATGAAATTTGCTGCAACAAATTACATTTTTTTCTTTATTATTGTTCAACATTTCGTTATTGTTCAACAGTAAGCGCAGCATTAACATACATGTCTAGTAACTTAATTATGAATGATAAGTTTAATAACGATGTTTATGAATTTCTATGGTTTATATTAATGTTAGTTTACATTTTATGTAGATATTAACTTAGATATTATATCACCATTAGACACACTCTTTTATTTATAATATTTTGATAATAAATTTCGTAAAGGTATAAGAAAACTTTTAAGACTAGATTTAGGGAAATTTTTTCATGGTTATTTTATTAAGCCTTAGTAATTTAAAACATTAATCAATCCTTATATTCCTTTTTTAACTTATTGCGGCAAAATGACGCATTCCATAACCCTGCTGTTAAAATCGATAATTTCTATTTCCCAATACAATGCAATAATAATAAAAATTTGGGAGTGTTATATATAAGTACATTATTAAATGTAATATGGGTATGATTATGAAAATACATATGAAAATTTGATTTTAATGCTTTATTTGTTAACGTATATATTAATTTTGCGATCAACCACATGAATTGAAAATAAACTTCGAGCTATATACCATATAGTACATAGATATTATTTATCGGGCGAATAAATAATAAAGTGGTGACTATTAATGTCCTTTAATGTTAAACCGAGCGGTGTCAAATTATATTTGCGAAAACTTTATTGGCGAAAATAATAAATCAGAAAGAATATGTAAAATGAGATGCTGCAAGTGGAAAATAATAAATCTAATCTAGCAAATAACTGAAAACTAAAGCGAGCGAAAAAAATATTGAGTGCCCAAAAGTTACAACAATTAAGTAAGGGATTTAAGTTAATACGACAAATGTTTCAAAGAAATACTTTTGTAATGTATGACCCACATGACATTTGAAACACCTTGATAAGGATATAATGCAGCTCTTTCCATAAAATATATGCAAAATGTGGAATTAAAACCGAACAGTAAAATTGTCGCTAAGATAGAAAATTGATCACTTAATAATTATTATACAGTTCGTTCTGAATAACTAGTTACTGAAATCTATATTTTCAATTCGCCGATTTTAATTTATATTTTCGCCCATATTCTTTTGCCCACTTATTATTTCAATAAGTCGTATTTAGTATTTTTGTCACCTGCAATTTGAATTTATATTCGCTCGTTTAAATGCTACCTCATCGTAAATGATACTTCGTAGGTACATCTTGTACATCTATACAATTTATGCACCCCTATTAAATGATTCTGTTGTATTAACACATCAATCATTTTGATTCCTCGACAACACGAAATTTCTTCAGAAAATCTTGTTTTAATGCGATTTTGTGATATTTTAGGGAGGTAACGAATTTTGTACCGTTATAATTGAAAGACATCCTGACGTATGAATGTGCGAAAAACTTCTCGTTTCGGGAATAAAATTGAATTATAACAAAAGACTAAATATAGCGAATTACAATATTTTTTTTTATATTTCTTTACACAATACTTTAAACAGGAATAGATTTTAATTATGTAATGTATATGTTATTATTAATATATTTTGACGGTGTCTTTTAGTGAACCTTGATGAAGTGGTAAATGCTAACACAGTCATTAAGATAACGGTTATCACTAATATTTTTATTACTTAAATTATCGTAATATGTTTACAAAACTTAACATAATATATGCAAGAAAACATAATCTGTATAACACTATTAAATTAACTTCTAATTATTAGTTACCTGAATATATTTATGTAAGTAGATACTATAGAACTTGGAAAATAAAAAAAAAACGTTCCCTTTTTGTTATTTATTATTTTAACCGTTTAATTCATGTTCGTGTGCAATCACGTATTATGATTTTATTCAACCAGATATACGTCGTGTGTATAGGTACATACGTAATACTGCACTGTCTCGTTCACCGCTGGCGAAGGGATGGTTTTCGATGCAATTGTTTGTGAATGTTTGCAGTGCTAATTGAAAACCCAGAACCCGACTCAAGCGTAATCGGTATATCTTTGAGTCTCTCGAAAAGCTTTTTGAAATTAAAAGCAGTTTTCTCCAAAGTTAATAAATAATACAATCACTTTCCAACTTTTCCAAATTTTTAACTTTCAGCAAACAAATTAAAGACATTTTAATTTAGGAAAGTGCCTGTATAGTCTAAAAATCAACAAACTAAAAAAAATGTATATGTTTTTTGTACTACAATATTGACGGGAATAAAACCTCTCGGGGTTTTTGCTATTGTTTTTAAGAGCAAATAGCCTTTGTACATTTTGGATGTAAATGTAAAATGCGAAAACCCTCAGTTAGTCACCATTTTCGTGGAAATTCTATTTATATAATGTTAACATTTGGAATATTTTACTATTTTCTTTCTAAGTCATTTTGTAATGAAAAATCACTATATAATAATGACGAAAAAAGCCGTAAAATTTCTTTCTGAAAATTACAATAAAATGAATTAAACAACAATATTTTAGGCATATGTACACTCATTTTGATGACAATTTGCAAAGCTATCATCTATGCAATTCAGAAGCGAGGTCGACATATGATAGTGTTAGATGCAAACATGTACGACGTGCCAGATCTCCGTAAAAGTGGAAAGTTAATAACATGATAAATTATTATTATGCAGTATGATAAAACAAATCTTTTGAAAACAACATATGTAGAGTAGCACTTTTTGAAATTCATCTATTTATTTATAAACGTAATAAAGATAATTTACTATTAGACAGGTTCATTTCACATATTAATTAGCTGTAAGTAATCAATAACAAAGAAAAAAACTCGTATAATTACAACATGTAAATACAGTTCAGTATTTTTTTCATATATTAAAAAATAAATAGAGTTCTGAAATTAAGTTACCGTATTCTTTTTCCATTATATTTTCCTATCTTTATATTAAATTATATTTATATTAATTTTCACAATTCTATCTAAAGTAGTACAAGAAATTAAATAGTTGTCATGCAATTTGTTGACGAAGGTTAAATAGGCCATGTAACCATATCATCTTTCAGCATATCATTTACGTGATAAAGTAAGTGTTTTACTGTTCATATACTATAAATTTATTGGACTAACTTACATATATATCTAACCTTTTATCAACAAGGTTCAACTGCACGTCTTATGAAAACGAATGGAACTTAGATTTTCATTTAGTTAATATTGAACTTGTAATAGTAGCACAGCTTGCTTTAGCTAGTTTCTATTACCTAGTACACAATAATACAGGTATGTTGATTTATTAATATTTTAATTTTATAATTATACACATGTCAGTAAAAACTGGAATTTTGTTTGCTTGTTTTTTCAGATCAGCGATCAGCCATCTAGCGATGAGGATCCATGTTGTTCAATTGAGAATAACTTTGCTTTTGTGTATTTTATTTATACCATGTAGCCACTTCAAAGAGATTGATCGATGCAATGAAATGTCTGCGTGTGCGTCGTGTTTAAAAAAAACTTTTTGCACGTGGTGTGTAACTAAAAGCCGTTGTACGAAGCAAACTTGTGGCAATGATAATGTCATCTATCCCAAAACTGTTAACGCTCTTATGTCGGGACCCGATTTCTGTCCCAGAGTCGTCGATACACATGAAATAATTTTGCAAAGCGGTAAAAGAAAGAAATTATCTGTGAAGATAACACAAATTTATCTCTATATGGCATTTACTCCGTGGAAATGCAAAATAAATCTGAACGGAGAGGAGCACGTGATAATTGCGACACTTATAGTTGACACAGTATACTGCGATTCATTTGAGTTCAAGAACGAATCTGATGGACCAACAGTAACAGGCAGTGTGACTATTTTGTGGGATTATAAAAAGGCGTTTGACGGCAGTTTACCTATAATAGTTTGTAGATGTGATGTAGATGAATCATGTATTGCTTGTTCAAAGACATGATTTTTAAATATAGCCATACAATACTTCAATCCGTCTTATAAAAAAAATTAAGATTTTCATTTAAGTTTATCAAATAAAATAATTCATCATTTGCCTTTTGATCTGTATAAACTGACAATTATAAATCAGTAATCATAAAAAAAATATTACTATACAAAATTATTTAGCAGTAAATTAATTTCGAAATTACATTACATGAACTGTTCATTCAACAAAGCGTCCAACGTATGAAAATAAAAATATCTCTTATTAGTTTGTACATCCAGAAATGAAAATAACTCCACATTTAAATTTATTTTCTTTAAAATGTTTAGTCTCAAATTCTCCTTATTATAACTAAAGACTTCTTTTTATTCATTTATAAATTATTCTCTGTATTGATTTTAAAAACCGACCGTAAAAGAAGTGTTAGCGCATGCATCTGTAAATCTTTGTATCTATTTGTGACTTAAATAAAAAAAAAATATTGGATTAGGAATTATATTGCAAAATTTAGACGTTATTAGAAACATTGCGAAATGAGTACGATATAAATAATTAGATAATTTATAATAAATTATGTGAGTAATAAATATTGAATTTATTGTATTATGTTATGTTTCTAAAATTAGCCTTACTGCAATGATTAATAATTTATAATAAATAATTATGAAATTTTATGCAATTATTTAAATATTCTGGATATTGTTTGTGCATTTAATTAACAATAGTTACTTAACGATTTTTGGTCCTTGCACCTTACTTTAATAAATATAAAAATTAAATAAGTTATGGACATTCATACGTAATAGTTTAAATAAACTATTTAACGTTACTAACTGATGAGTAAAATTGATAAATATATAAAGTTACAGATTATTACGATCTGACCCTTGAACTAACTACGTACACGGTTTATCAAAGTTCAAGCTAGTGACGATAATCGCACCATAAAACTCTATGATAGTAATAGCAATAAATAATTATTACGAAAATACTAACAGTGTAACAAATGTCAAATTTGCTTCATTCTCAAAAGCGAATAATAACTATCATGTTTTAATCTTATCTTTACGTAACCAAAAGCAAACATTAAATAAACAAAATATCCATCATTAATACTACTTTTTAATTTACTTTATTTTTTGATTTACTTAGATTTTTTCATGGTTTCCATTTTAAGGTCGTGGTAATGTGATGTGTTAATGAATATTTATCCTTCTAAAAAAAAAATATGAAGCAATGTAGCCACAAGCGATGAAAAAAATCGGAAACATGCTAGTATACATCTACTACAGAACTTTTTAAATGTAAAGATAATACAGGAAACATTAAAATAAACGTAAATCCTGAGCGTTGTATTTCAATGCACAAATCTTCTTGTAAATGTACATGTGCGTGTGGCCGGAAAAATAAACACAGAATTCATAAAAAAATAGAATCTATGATAGTCTGTTATCACACATATAGAAATCTATAATCTTCTGGCACATAAACAAATTATAATTTAAGAGATGACTCCCTTTCGACCACTCCAAACGCCTTTCGAAATTAACGAGCAAAAATTTAACAGTGTGGAAAATTATCTGATCCATATTTAATATGATATATCTTCTACGGTTCTTTTAACAGGTGTTTTAAATGTCATTACTTGTTTTTTTTTATTTATGATCTGTTTTTATGCGTAACATCTCTCTGTTAGTTTTTTTTTTAATTGCATGTACTCACGTAACTAACGACGATGGTTTATTTTTTTAGAAGCCATAAAATAAAAAGATAAACTTGCTTGACATTGAAAAGCATAAAATCGAATATATAAAATATGAACCAATTCATTTTATATTAAATTTTGTTTACCCTAGATATTATGCTCCAAAATAAAATAAATATTATATCATCAATATAATGTATACAAAATTTTATTAAAATTTATCAAAACATCATAGTGAAATTTTAAACGCTTAATGTTTTTTTTTTCGTTTTTTGTCTAGTATATATTTTATAATCGATCGAATTCTATCGCAACCATTTTTAAAAACATAAAAACTTTGATATCCTTAAAAACATGACCTTCCAAGATTTTGACAAGATGAATCAGATACCATCAATTTTTAACAAGTCTTCTGGCTGACTTTAGCTTCAGATTAAAATAAAAGTATTGGCCCCGAAATATTTTTATATTTAATTTATTTATAGCTAATATTTTGCCGTTTCTTAAAATTTGGCAAAAGACTGACGTACCGAGAGTATGATATACTCGTATAAACTTTCTCTAAACTCCTGGAATCGAGGCTAAAATGATAAAAAAATTTGAATATATAAGTAGTAACTATGTGTGAAGAAATGAAAAACAAACGAAACACATATTTTTCGAAAATTTATTCCTTCTTAAACTCGTGGGTAGGTACATATTTCAAAATATCATGTTGACGCCGGCAACCATATTCATGTTTTACTGCTAGGCGACCGACTGTCCCCGCCAGCTGGCACTCTGCTTATCATATTGAATTATATATTTTCTACTCAATTTTCTATTATAATCGAAATACAACCGTAACATTATGTTGATTTACGCTGGCGTTAATGTGTTAAATCTTAATTAATAATTTGACAAAAGATTATCTTAAATTTACGTCGACATGATCGCGACTCCTATTAAGATCTAAACAATTCATAATTTATATTGTCATTTATATATTTCAACGCATACATTGTGTGAAAGAAGAAATATGCATTTCTTAACACATTCATATTATGTATTTTATTAAGTAATTCCTTTATATACATGTCACTGTATTATAATACTTAGCATTTACAAATACACAAATAGCACATAGCTTTGGTTTTATGATCCATGCCGCTGAAGTTGCCGCTGAAGCACACACAGAACTAAATATCATTAATTAATTAACAGAATATAATATGAAATTAATGTAATTCAGATACCGAAGGTATATCATATATGCCAATTACACAAAAAACGCAACAAAAACTCCCAAAAACTAAATTGATGTCAATTATAAAATAACAGAGGCAAAACTAACGAAGTGGTTACTTAAAAAATAGATTACTTACCCTTCATAAAAATTTGATAATTAATATCACTTTAAAAATAAGATAATGTTTAGTTTTGTCCCAAACATTATTCCCTAACCATATTTTCTGTTAAACGATCGATCAAAACTTATATTAAAATGTGTCAAAGTTCCTTAAAAATTCAATCACTTTGATGTTATTTTTAATGAAATTAACAGTACCTGTTACATTGATAATTTTATAGAATAACTTAAAATAATTATTTACACCATTGCTATAAAACTATTTGATAGTTACAAAAGCCCAACCTAGACGTTAAGCATATTCACTCCTATATACAAATACGAAAGTAATTCTTGGAAACTAAATTCAATTCATTTTTCTTAATAATTATGGCTAAAACAGATATTTATTGCAATATTATTTTAATTACATAAATATTTCACATAATTTAAATGAAATAAATAAACTCGAGATTTAAGTAACGTGAATATTTATCTGAACAACAAATAGATATTCTTAAAGTGTTCTTAATAATAATAGATATTTTTGTGGAATGTATATCATATAAATATTGATTAATTTTTAATGCAATAGATACGCTTATAATATAATTTTTATTCAAATCCGGGTATTGCTACTTAAATAAATCTAAAAGAAAATGCAAACCTCTTTATTTACTTTTTTATAGTAAAGAACAATGAAAATTTGATGGAATGTTTTTTTAGTATATGTTACAGTTTATAATATTGCCAACATTATGAAATGTTACACACTGCGAACATATGTCTATATCTGTTTGTATTTTTTTATTACCATTAATAAGCTTTGGTTTAACTTTTCGCTTCTTCAACATTTAACTACTTCATCTTTAATTTACTATATTTTATAAAAAATTATAACGAATATTTTGTATTAAATTTATAAATTACAATAAATGTAATATCATGGCCAATATTAATATCTATTAACTTGTATACGCAGTACATTTTTATAACCACATTCACGAAATTTGTATGAATATTTTTTAAGCTATAAAAAACTACGCTAACACCTGTAGTAGCAATAAGCGATTTGAAAAGTCATTGTATTAAACCTGTCATTTGATTAATTTTTATATGTATGGTATATACTGATTACTGGCAGTGTCTTATACATGATAAGTACTTGTAACATTTAGTTGTGTATCTACATTCCAGAATTTTTTCAATATATTTTAATGGTAACTATTACAAAGATATTTCATTATCCATGTTATGATCAATAGTAAAATTTAAAAAAATGTAGTCTGAACAATAGATGGAATTTCATATTTCTACTGAATCATTCTTAATTTCTGTAACAATCATAAGTGCTCGCCAATAATATACAAAGTAAACATTTTATACTATTAAACACAATGATTTTTGTAAAAATTTTGTTATGTCAATTTATCAAATTAATTTCAGAAATTTTTAATAAAAGCATACGAAACAAGTAGATACAAATATGGGTAGATGGGATACGTTTTTCTGGCAGTACCGGTCGCTCGTATGTCGCCCTCCAAAACAAAGGGCTCATCTATTACGTGAATGATACCATTAGTGCACTCGACGTCTGGTCTGAACACATGAATCCAATGGCCATTCCATTCAACGTAGTAATCTGTGGAATGAATTTAAAATAAGAAACTATCAATTCAAACACGTATTTTAAACGAATCGAACTTTATAAACTTACTCTTATCTGATTCCTTGACTCGCAGTTTCAGCGGGTCTCTGGTTGTTGGTAGAATGATGGGATGAGTTTCGTTTGCGAGTAATTTTAAATCCGACACGGTGTACGCTCTACTCGCACGAATCAAGTGGCGTTCTAATATTTGTTTTGTCTACAATGTTAATAGTCAATAAAAAAAATATTTCTATTTTTCACAAACTTAATATTCTTTTATTATAATGATTTTTTTCATTTTTAATCGTCAATCCTTTATTTTCAAAAGCCAGCGTAAAAGCCCCCAAATAATTGCATAATATTCAATTCAAAAAAAGTTAATAAAAAATAACTTTTTGCAACTTACATAATAACCGTAATCCTCCCTGAATAGGGCCTTGTAGGCAGATGGATGCCTAATTTGAAACTTTTGCCAGGCGTGGTCACGTGGCACGAAATACGTATATCTGTGTTCCATTTCATTCAATTGATGATTAAACATTTGCCGCTTACCGAGGTTGTATGTAATGCTAATTATTGAAAAAAATAAAAACAAAAAGTTCAATTAATTATACTTAATAGACACGTACATCACCAGATTTTTTTCTACATTGCTTTTACAGTAGTGGCGAATAAAGAATAACAATACAATTTCTCAAATTTAATTGACGATAAAAAGAAACAGAACAGAAGATTAATTACTACCATGTTTTTCTGAACGATTTGATTTTTTTTTATTGTACTTTAAAGACTACTTGGGGAAAAATTCTGCTTTGCAACACACATAAGAAATAAAATAAGTCGAATCAAGAAGCACCTCCGTGTGATTAAGAACAATAATCTAACGACGTTCCAAAACCCAAATTTTAAATCCGAAATTTAAAGACCTTGCTTCAAACGGAACTTACTTTAGCATTGGATCCGTCTTTATCTTTTCGTAGACTGTTGTGTACGGAACGCCCAAAACTCTATCGATGATATGAACGAATCCATTAGTAGCTGCAATGTTGGGTTGAGTGACTGTGGCATTCACTCCACCGCCTTCAACTGTCAGTGTCTGATTTGCATTAGCATTTAGAACATTGAAGTACAGATATTTGCGCGGGGAAGCTGTCGGCGCTTGATATATCTACAAAAGGGTTCATATAATCACAGGTTAAAATTTGTTGTAAACACATAAATACACAAATCGTTAACAATCATGCAACATATCTAGAGTCTAGCGAATAAATAAATTATTCTAGCGCGAAATTGTAAACATATATTTGAACTCATCATGCCGGGGAACTGAGCTAAGAATAGGAAACATTGAACATAATAACTAAACATTAGATTAGTTATTAATACACTATTCATTACAGGGTTCTAAAATATTTGAACGTACAGATCCAGGACGCTGTTCCCGTAAGCAGCATTCAACAAGAGAATAAAAACCGGAAAACAAAAGTTTAATACTTTAATTTTTGCTTTTAAATATCAAATTATTTAGTGTTTACACAATGGGCGATCTTAATGTTGCAAGGGATCTTTTCCATAAAGATTTTGAACAGGAGCAATCCTTGAAGGCTGTCATTTTGTTCTGAACTAATAATATTCCGTATAAAAGATTTATCAAAGATAACAATATACAATTGTATCTAATCGCTCATTTTTTATTTATTTCTGATAACATAGCTCTGTCTTTATTTACTATACTACTCCGTATATATACAAGATGAAAACTGAAAAGTTACACAACTGGTAAGCAAATCATTTATATTTTACATCAGACAAAACGAATTTTTATTATTTCGGCTTTTGATTCGATGTCGAATCGCTTCATGTGAACATACCTTCTTTTCGTTAGACTAAAGAGTCATAATGAACAATACTATATTAATCATTTGAAATAACAAACCTGATTCATATTATTGTGAATAATTGCATCCATTGGCAGCCTTTCTCTCACTAAATGCAAATTTAATATTTCTTTGAGCTTTTGGTGATTTCTGTAACAATTAAAAGAAGGTATGAAAAGAACATCACAACTACTTTAATCTTATTATGAAATTAGGGAACATAACATTAATTATTCTTTTCTTATATTCTATTATATTTATTTCTTTATTCCTTTTAATTGATCTATTTCTTTCTCAACAGTTTAAAAAAATCTTAAATAATTTGAAGTAAATTAGGTTGTTACATTCCATACCGAGTATACCATACGAGCAGATTTGAACCAATATAAATTAGTTATCATTGTTACATTGGTTTAAAATGACGACGAAGTTAAAAATCGTAATACATCTTTCATTATCTAGGCCTTAATTGGCCTAACTGTAACAAAATATTTTTACCGATTTTGCCCTACAGGCTGTAAAACACCAACACGTGTGGTTACCGCAAATGATTCAGTAGAATTAATGCTTTTACGAATTTTTATACTTCATTAAAATTCGTTTACTTCAGAAAGAGGATAAACATGTATTTTGAAAGGATTTATTATCTTTTATTGAATATAAAAAATTGATAAATTAACAAATATTTAGTACAACATAACATAATTTTATTTACCTGATAACGTTCTGAACACTATTTTCCTTCCAAGCTTCGTTAGACGGTGCGAATAATGTTATATCCTTTGCCAATGTTAACTCGTTAAGGAACTGATTATTTTCACCCAAATCCATTATTACTTCATAAAACTTACAAAGAGGACCGTCTTCTTTTTCCTGTCATTACATTTACAAAATATAGTAGTTGTTTTCAGTCTTTTAATTATAAAAGTAATACAGGTGTAGTATATAATGATGAACGGGTGACCTAAATTCACAAACTTAACATTTCATTTTATTTTGTGGATCTTAATTGTTATAAAATTAGTCCCACTGATATAAGACAAAATATATCAAAATTTCGTAAATAATCTGTAATAAATATGTCATAGCAAATCCTGAATGAAAAGATTCACCTTACATTAACAACATTCTCACATCAAAAGTCTAAGCAACACATACTATTTCAAATTATTAATCAATTATTATATAATTTTTTACCAAGTCGGCAATACCTATGTAATTTTTTTTAATACAGAGGACATACTGGCTGTTTGTGAAAATAATTAGATTATCATTTGTTTTTTCCACAAATTCAAAAGCGAATGCACTTGTTCCAATTTTATAGCGCTTTCTTTGCTTATTAAAATTTAGTATTCTGTATCAATTTTATAATTTAAAAAATTATTTGAAAAAAGTTTTGAACAAATTTACATTTTGAGACATTTTTTACGTCATGGAGCGACGTCAATTGAACGCAGATGAAATGCATAGATCTGAAGGGATGTCGCAAGCGGGAAGAAGTCATTCTCAAGTATCTCCGTATTTTGGTGTTAACAGACGCATTATTTGCCGTCTTCATCAGCGTTACACTAACACGAGAGATCCTGCTGAGCAGCACCCAGGTCGAGGAAGGTGTACAACCACACGGCAAGATCGATACATACAACTGACTGCAAGACGCCAGCCGATGTTAACCGCCCGAGAGATAGGTTTAAGACTACAAAATTCAAGTGGTTTTATTGTTAGCTGGCAAACTGCGACATCGAATGCCATAGTATGGCCTACGAGCACGACAGCCGATTAGGTGCCCATTGTTACGTCACGGAAATCGCGCTGGTCGAAAAGAATGGTGTAGGGAACATATTCCATGGACCTGGGAACAATGGGATAAAATTATATTTTTCGATGAGTCTCGATTTGGGTTCAAGCCTGATACAAGAAGGGTAAGAGTATACCGTCGTCCTGGAAATACTGAAAAACTGAGGTGCGTTCAGGAAGTTCATTCATACAACGGCTCAATAGTTATAGTATGGGCGTATGATGAAGAAGAGACGAACTTAGCTCGTTTTTGTACATGTTAACATGAACGCTGTAAATTACGTTGAGAATGCTCTAAAGCCTTATGTCCGTCCATTCGCACAAACGCTTGGCTCCGATTTCACGTTGATGCATGACATTGCGCGTTCGCGTTCAGCTTTGCACACACAAGAGTACTTGGCAAGGGAAACATCCTGGTATTGCCTTGGCCTGTACAATCGCCAAACCTCAACCCCAAAAACTGATAGACTTACTGAAATTTAATTTGGTGCAATTGCCGCAGAATAACATTAAGTCTCATCGATTCTATGAATAACCGGTACCAGCAAATTCTCAATAACAGAGGAGGCCACTTTATATTAATATATATAATTTTTATTTAATTTTAGTTTAAGTTTAGTTGATTAGGCACCTTATTTAC
>DWQX01004322.1:0-15304 GCA_018245475.1 Pharmacophagus antenor
AAGAAGGAGATAGCTATACTGCGTATTAATCAAACGTATATCTGAAATCTGTAATCCCTCTGCAAGTTAGGATCACTGTGTTTAATGGACTGTCACTATAGCCCTCAAAAAGAAAAAGAAGTTGAACTTGGCCGATTTTTATTGTCGGTGTTTATCAATCTTTCTATTCTATTGTATTTCTTGGTGCGATCTATTAATGGAACTGTACATTGATTAGGAATTTATTGACAATTTTTCAAATTATTATCATTTCTATTAATTGTGCTATTTTTACACGTGGAATACATACAGAATATCAGTCTACAAAGTTTAGTATTAACTTGTTTTTTGTTTTTTTGCTTACAGGATAACATTTACGTAAGCGATCTTATATACTTTTTATACACAAGTGAAACATGAGTCACATTTTTTTTTTTCATTTTTTTGTGGTTAATAGGCTAAAATTTGACCTCAATTTCACCATATGTCAAGTGATAATGTGGCCGTAGATTGTGAAACGTGATCGCGCAGAATACTTTACGGCGACAGATGGAAATTGAGTGTTGTTGGTAGTAAGGCGGGTTAAAAGAACCTACAACCTTTCAAATTCCACTACTCTTATAAATTCGGAATAGAACCCGGGGCCTCCTTGTTACAAGGTAAACGGCGAAACAGTGCACCACGAAGGAATTAAGAATTATTTATCTATAATATAATTTTAATTGTAAAGCTTTTTAATACCGGGATCAGCTAGTCATTGACTAAGCACATACGAGTAAGTAATTGCAAACATAATTGTCTTTCACATTTCAGATCAACATCACCTTTAAGTGAGTTGGCACGCATTTTTTTTTAATCTTTACTACTTTAAGTTATACATATGTCGCATTTATCCCATTTCATTTATATCTCAGTCGATAATATCAATGTACTTACTACACATGGTATAGACAATTTAATGGGCAGCATAGTTCTATGAAACATAGCTGCGGGCGTATAAAGAAAAAAATATTGAATATAAAGACAGAAATTCACTTTCAATATTATGAACATTTTAATTTAATTTAATAATGCGCTAGTAAATAACAACGGAAATTGTTACCAGATAAAAAGAGACGTATCCACATCAATCTTTGTACCATGACTCTTCCCTAGCCGCATGTCGACATATATGTTCCAAGCTCTAGACTACTACGTCCTTTCCATTTTAGAGGTGTCATTAGTACGGACTCATGATTAAAACATCTATACTCATGACTGGAATGCGATGTGTTGTATATTTTCAATAAATTAAAGTTGACAATTTGACTTAAATTCTTTCATAGGATTCATTAATTTGTTTTTTTTTTCTCTAGTAGCTCACCAAAACCTTAAAAAATACGAAATACGTCATCATCATCATAATAATAATAAGTCGGTAGACGTCATCTGCGATGCATAGGCCTTCCCCAAGGCCGGTCCAACGGCTCGCCTGACCTTCACCTGATCGTGGGATCAATTTGTAGATATGATTGCCTGCACTGCGTCTACCAGTTTTGAAATACAACCCATTGTTAAAGTATTCAACTGTTTTATTTTCACATGAACCGCATAACTTCCTTTCTATCCTTGTGTTTGCACTGTTGCGCGACACGTCGGATTTGCTCGAAATTAAATAACGTTTGGAAATGAAAATTGTTTAATTACCTTTAAACTTCATTATACAATAAATGTACTAATCGACAGTCCATATTCGCTTGCCGAGACGTATAACGCCAGTAAAAAACAATCGCATTATCGCTTCCAAGTTCAAAACGGGAAACGCCTATTAAAAAATACGGAAGGTTTGAAGATCGACCTCTTTACAGAACTCGTGTGGTATTCCATATCTTCACTATGCAGAAATCCTGTTTATAACCAAATTTCTCATAATAATGATCTATAGTTACATGGAATTTATTCAAGAGATCAGAACACGTTCATAAATATTGGAAGAAATATAATAGTATATGTTCAGAAATATACAGTATGTTATCTTTCTTATGCATTCACTCAAGCTTATTTTGATGTACAATATTTTTTTCTTTTTGATATTTATGAAGGACCCTTTATCATCAAACGCAATCTCTGCGGGTCTGTAAAGACAGCATCGCAAAAATAAACGGAATATCATATGGCATCTCACACAGTTATAACAGCTTTATAAAATTAAATAATAATTCCGTCGATTTTATTGTCGATAATGTGTGCCGTAAAAGTGAGATGATAACTTCATAAATCATATTTTGCCATCTCGTCGTATTTTACAATTTAAGAGTTCTGCATGTGTAATTAAGAAAGTTTTATTCTTATACTTACTGTGTACAAAGTTCCAACGGGTTACAGTAATTAAGATAGCTAATAAATCGAAATGGCAATATTTTTTTCTAGAGGAGTGATGCTATATATACTATGTTTAATTTCGATTCTGGGTCGTACACAGATTCTGGATGGTAATAAGAAGAACCGCATAAAGTTCCAGAAGAGTTCTAATCTTTAGAATATAATTTGTTTATTGAAATAAACGTCAGAATATCATACCAACACCTAGTTAAATTAATAAATCTTCTTGTAATATTTATTGAAAGAGAAAAAAAAAGTCTAGTGCCTGTTTTATTTTTTATCAAAAATATCTATACACATCGTATTTTTATACGTCAGATTCTGAATGAGTAATTAAAAATTAATTTTAAAAATCTCATTATCCTTTCCTTGCTATACAATTTTCCAGTTACAGTTTTTAATTTTTTTGATTATGCCAACATTGTTGAAACATAATTTCATTTAATATCCTTTGTTACGCTTTACCTAAGTAATGCGTTAATTATTTCGTTTGTTAACTTAAGGGGAAGTCGGGCTAAAGATGGTCGTTTAATATTAAAAATATTTTGATCGGGGTAAATAAACCGGAAAAAATATATTTATTGTATCTTCCGCATATCATTAATTGATAATTATTTCTCTGTTAATAAAAAGCATTTTCGTAGTTGTGACGATATAAAATTATGAAAATTTCCATTCCTCTAATGTGCATGTCTATTTTGTTATTGAAAATCAACATTATTTTTAACTCAAACTCGTCATCACGGCCGTACGCATATATATACTAGGACATACGGCCATCTCGGAAGGATCATATTCGAAGATAATTTGATTATTAAAGATTGATTTATTTTCTTTGCTTTCTTTTCAGAATTATGTACATTCCTATACTGTTATTATTTTCCTCGGCTTTGGCTTTTGAGGTAATTATCAAATGGTAATATTTTCCTTTATTCGCAATGGACTAAAACCCCACCACCATGCAAATTCAACTTCCCATGTGGCCCCAGAGTCACACAAGGAAAGCGGTGCATCACTGTACCATGGGGGTAGTTTATATCGAAACTAATTATAAACATATATTTACCAATAAGTTTGACAAAATACTACCTCCCTGCAGCTTTATGTGAGGTTTTAAAC
This sequence comes from Pharmacophagus antenor, assembly GCA_018245475.1. Taxonomy (NCBI): domain Eukaryota; kingdom Metazoa; phylum Arthropoda; class Insecta; order Lepidoptera; family Papilionidae; genus Pharmacophagus; species Pharmacophagus antenor. Next base: position 3,460 of record DWQX01004322.1, read on the forward strand.
GTTTGAAATTGTCATGAAGACATTGCGGACAGGGGGTAAAGGGGTACCCCGTAAGTGGTTGTGTAGCATGTTGCCCGGACCTACTCTCGCAAATGCAGTGACATACTGCAAGCGGAAGGCCACAGCACCACTGAAGCAATTAAATGGCTGCCATTTTATTACTAATAGAATAGAATACAATAGAAAATAGTCTTTACTGCATAATAAAAACAAAATAAAATACACGTGAAACTAAATTAAAGAAAGTAACTATTACAAATAGAGCGAAGTAAAAGAATACGTCAGCAGTGCAAAAGGCGGTCTTACTGCTGAAAGCAGTCTCTTCCAGACAACCTTAACTAATTGTTTTTTAATTTTACTACGTGCATATTCTGGATGTTATTCATGTTTTAAATTATATTGCCCACACTTTTGTTGTTTTTCTTTTATTTATTACTTGATTTCTATTATTTTATTACTTAATTTTAAGAGTGAAGACTAAACGTGTTTTGTGTTTCGATAATAGATTTTTCTACTTATGAAATCTTATTCCTTTATCATTTCAGGAAACATGGCTACATTGACCGGTAAAATCAAACTGAATAAATGATTCCAATTAATATTCCATTTAATTTTCGTCCAAAGCAACTAGTAACAATGAACCACAAATTATACGTGACCTAGATCAGCAATGAGGCCGTAGGTGACACACCGCACTCTGGCTCCTATAGTAAGACAGCCGAAACATATTTACAAGCCGCCGAGAAATTCTGTTTATTTTTGTTTCATAGGTTTGTCCACACACCACCACAATTTTACCTGGTGTTAAGTGATAACGTGGGCTTACATGGTACAGCGCGCGAACCCAGAAGCATTCTATTCACTTTGCTCTTGAAGACAACTCACGTTGTACACGGAACTTAGCAGTTTTCTAAATTTATTTTTCACTTCTCACGTAAGTTATTTGGAAGAAAATGCTTAAAAATTAAAGTCAATTCTAATTTATTTAAAATAAGTTACCAAAGCAACGCTTTTTGAAGTTAACTAATTTACATTTATAGACATTTCCCCGATTCGCCCGCCTTTCACCGCATTCTAAGTATTTACTAGTTTTTCTTAGATGGTTAGGGTTGTGCAAACTAGTGGGAAATTTTTCTTTAGTTTATCAAGTCAATGCACACTTTAGACTTCTATCTATGAAACGACTTTCAAAGGTGACTGCGTCTTTAGAGACAGATCAATGGAGTCCAGGGATTAGTCGATTTGAAAGTAGCTTTTATCAGGGCTATTGAAATAAATTTAGTTCGAGTTTTATATAAGTTTTTTTTTCACATCATTATAATTTAATTACATTACAGTAATGTAAATTAATTTATTTATTGAATTAATTATGACATTTGCAACAAAACTTTTATATTATTTTATTTTATATATACATATGTTGATTGCATTTTTAGTCTTAGATTCAAAACGATCTTTGCAGTCTATTTTAAAAAATCTAAATATTCCTTCGTTACCGTACAATTTTTCTGTGAAACTATTTTAACTTATTACGATTAAAAAATTTCTATTGAAATACATTTAAATTTTAAGAAAAACAAGAGCACACATAGTATTAACAGTGATCCCAGCACAGTTAGCCACGTGTTAATATTGCAAAAGTGAATAAACAATTCCGGCAGTTATTGGCTACAATTTAACACAATTAAGAGAGAGAGAAAGAAATGAAAGTTAAAGAAAAGATACAATAGACTTAAAGCTATTGGTAGGTTAAGATATAACTATGAAATGTACTCTAATACTTCTTGAAATATCACTTCTTTCATGATTCCTTTTCTGTAGGCGCTTGGTCTTAGACTAAATATGTCGATATTACAAAAACACTTGACGATGGGTTATTATGCGATAACAAAAGTTTATAAATTCGACAGGCTGGCATATGCCGTTTGAGCGGGCACATAAGAAATCTTATTTACAATTGTCATGCAATCATAGTTATTACGGTAAACATCGTATAATAACATGGCTTGCAACTGGATACGTTTTGATTCTAGATCTAAAAGGTTATACTTTTCTTATAGTCGGGCATTAGGCAAACGACTATGCAAGAACTTAAATTGCACATAATTTAAAAAATTATTTTGCACTTTTTCGAGAATATATTTTTCATGTAAAGACGACCGAGAAAAGCGCAGAGCCGTTGGTCGTGGCGATCCTTGGGGGAGGCCTTTGTCCTGCAGTGGACGTGTTTTGGCTGATATGATGAAAGGAGACCATACGACGCTGGAAGATCTTAATTGGGAACGCATTGACGATTTGTAAAGATGGTTATAATTAAAAATATGTTTAACATTAGTATTACCGATACATTTTTATGGTTTTCTTTTCGAGTCTGTAATAATTTTGTGCATTATTGTATTGAAATGTTTCCTGATTTTCAATAAATCGTATAGAATAAAGACGCTAGAGGCAGGTAAAAAAATAAAAAAGTCAAACGCATATTACTACACGGCGCTTGTTATCAAGAGTTGCTCCATCAAAATGTCGAGTCCTGTAAATCTAGTGTTAAACTCTTTGCTGGTACGAATATCAAAACAATACGCCTTATACTTATTATTGCATATGTTTGTATGTGTTTATCTATGGTTAGTTGGGAGTCTAATGTAATCCAAGATTTTACATTATTCGAATACATTTAAGAGTAGTACCGCTCAAGGTATAAATTAATTTACTTGTTCTCCTTTTCTTTGTAAATATAATGCTTTTACATTCATCCAAGTTTTAATTTGTTATCCCAACAAATATTACCAAGTTTATGTAGATCCATCAGAAGGTGTTCGTGGTCAGCAGTTTCTTTAATATTATAGTAAATTCTTAGGTCATCCACGTATAAGAGAAAATTGCAGAACTTGAAATATTTGTTAATGTCATTGATAAAGAATGTAAAGAGAATAGGGTCGAGCCTTGAGAGACACCAGATTTTACGTTAAAGGTGCTTGATTCATATCCGTTAATAATGACTTTCTGAGTTCTTTTGGTGATGTTCTATTTAAACCGTCTCCAGAGGTTCCCTCGTATGCTATTGTAAGCCAATTTTACTAATTGTATATATTTCACGGTCTACTCCATCGAATGCTTTTCTAAAGTTTGTATAAACATTGTCAGTTTGTCCTTTGATGATTAGATTTTCAAATAGGTCTGTAATATAAGTGATAAGATTAATAGGTGCAGAATGATTTTTAACAAAGCTGTTGTTAGGGTAACATAACATACATATATAAGTGTATAGACAGCGTTATCTAGCCAAATCTCTCGAAAATAGACAAAGCGGACAAAATAGAAAATGGTATTATTAGTGACATCTTTTTTTTGTCGCTCTTATATTCAGGCATAATTTTAGCTGTTTTCCATATGTTCGGAAAATACCCAGCTTCTAAAAAATAATTGGACAAATAGTGAATTGTCTTACAGAGTGACTCAGCAGTAGGTTAACGTTGTCTATGCCAGATCCTTTAGTGGAGTCTAGGACTTTAAGTTCCTTTAGCACACAATCGGCAGAGTCATTCATCACTGATATTGATATCAGTAAAAGTATTTTTATTTAAATCGGTTATATCTTCTATACATAAAGATACTGTCACGTATGGATATTAAAAAAGAAATAGTATTTTTTTTAAATGGTTTATAAGTTTCAACAGGAGTCTTAGCCACCTGACCCTGGTATGTTACATTGTCTGGAATGTGGGATTTATTTTTTTGACTTTAATATAGCTCCAAAAATAATTTACATTAGTTAAGGGCATATAAGTTATTCCAATCAGTGTTAAAAAAAATTCTAATAATACCAACTTTGTTAAAATCTAATTTCATTTAATGACATTTGTTGCGCTTAGTCCACGTAATGGGTTAATTATTTCGTTTGTTAATTGAAGACGAAATCGGGTTAAAGGTGGTCGTTTCAATTGACTGGGTAAATCTTTTTTTTATTTAACGAGAAAGAAGAAAAAAACGTTGAACGCAAATATTTTTTTTATAATTATTTTTTATGTTCAGAAAAAGCATTTTTGAAGTTGTTACATGTAAAATTAAAGCCTCAACCTCCAATGCACAATTGATTTTGTAATTAAAAAATACCATCATTTTGTTAATAAAGGTCATTAAAAGCTAAAAATTATTGGGAGGACTACATATTTAAAAATAATTAAATATTTACGGATTGATTTAATTGTTCCCTTTTTTTCAGAATCATGTACATTCACATACTGTTGCTATTTGTCTTGGTATTGGCTTTTGAGGTAATTATTTAACGGAAATAGTTTCTCGTATAGGCAATCACACGAGGCCCCAGAAAAAAAACGGTTACGCCACTGCACGATGGAGCTACTTAATTTATGTCGAAACTATTTGTGAATATATTTTTATCAGAGGGTTTGACAAAACGATACATCTTTTGTAAAATTATGTAAGATTAAATCTTAAAAATTTTCGAAGGGACCTTAAGAACATAAATTTTTTTTTCTCACATAAATATGCTATACACTCTAATATATTTCTATTTCCGCAGCCGGCTGTTACGACAGCTAATAATGAAATGAGATGTCTACAAGCTTTGGGCGGCAGTTTGTGCCTGAAACATGTCGACAGTGCGATTCAAGTGAGTGAACTATTATAACAACTTAGAACGGCCCCTCTTGCCGGAGGCCATCGTAACTTTTCTTTACAGTGTAAGGCTAGTATTTGTCCAAATTTTTTAATGGTATTACGTCACAATGAAGCCATTGATGGCTAAGCATGGTCGACCAAAACAATTTGGGATTCTATGTGTGACTGGCGAAATACAACAGTGTTATTATGCCGGCAGATTCCCAATAACTGTTAGAAAATACTCGTATTTTTAGGATTCGAACCTATAAACTCCGCGTTATACTGAGCCATTCAAAAATGCCCTCGCAATGCTTTTATGTTCCGTAAAGCTGTAGGATGCAATTACTATTACCGTGGCCACTGTTGCTGCTGTAACGGGCAAAACCAATTAACGTTCAAAGCTGATGTGGTTGCAGTCGTAGTAAGTTAGACGGAGTATTTTGGCTACCTCCGTGACGCAGTAGTTTGCCCCCGCCCTGTAAGTAGGAGGTGCCGGGCCCAGCTTGGTAGCTGTGTTTACTCGAGCCAGGGCTCGCTGCCACTCGACGTCACTCTGCCGCGGTTACTGCATTACTGGGTGACGGCTGTCTGACATGCGAGAGCCACAGCGCAGTGGGCAATCCGGCTTTACTATCTCCTGATTGATTATCAGATTAAAATCATATAACAATTAGTTCACGTGGTCTATGAAAAGATCTTTGTTACGAAGTTATATTTATTCCTGTAAAAAAATCAGCGACAGTGAATTTCAAATCGCATGAGTCACAAGCTTGAATGCGGCTTTGCAGATATAAGGCTCTGTCATGGTATACTCAAGTAATATTTTCGAATCACACAGTTTATAGTTATTTATATCATTAGTGATCAACCATACAACAGTAAAGACAGTTATAATAATGTACTTATGACCATTAATTAATCAGTGAAACAATAATTACAATCAATTTCAATTCATGTTTTTTTACCAGCCATTGCCATCGCCAATATTGCGTCCTGCTGACGACAACCCATACAGTTCCAAAATCAAATTTCCCTTGAGACAAGGGAGCAGAGGCAAAGAAGACGACCGCTCACAAATTCCAATGACTATTACTATTTTTCCCAAGCCTCCTTCCCAAAAAATTCCTGGAAATTCAAAAAAGTTTAAAGCAAAGCCAAAAAATCATGGAAAAACGAAAAAGAGGAACAGAGAGGTTAGTTCTGTTTGTTGATAACTACTAAAAATAGTAATAATACCATTATGGAAGGAAAGAATAGGTAGCAGGTATGGGTGGAATGAAGGTTCAAAGAAAGGTTAGTTTCAAGAATTATACGAAAGTAAGGATTAATACAATTTGGTCGTAGAATAAAGGAATTCTTACTAAAAACTGAGGAGAGTTTTGTACCATTAACGCCAATAAAATCATATTCATCAAAGTACATAATGTGGCAAGATATCAAATTTCTACCAATTACGATTCATGAGATAAGGTCCGCTGAAAGACGTACAGACAGACGGAAGGTACAACAATAGTAAAACATTCCAAGTCAACTGAAACGAAGAATAAGGTTATATTAACACTAGATTTGCCGGACCCGTCATTTTGACGGACCAACATGAGATAAACAGTGCCGTATACAGATATGCGTTTCACATGTTTATTTTTTTATATTGTCTCCGGCAACATCGTTCTATAGATTTTATTGGAAAACAGGTAAAATATGAATATGATACTGCACAAAGTTACCACGGACTCGAAAAGAAAAACAATAAAAATCTAATGTTAAAATCATAGAACCCCACTTAAAACAATCTCATAACAATCAGTTTTACATCAAAATATTTTTATTACATAAGAGAATTATTACTACATAGGTTAATCAAAGTAAAATTATGCGCATCCACTATTATTTATTACAATATTAATTTTTAATTACCTATTCGATTTTGTACTTCACAGTTGAAGCATTGGTTAAACTGTACATAATACATTTCATTTTTTTATTTTACCAGAATATAAGCTTAGAGGTTAGTTAATCAGATATTTTTTAATATATACGACATTTTATACATTTTATAACATATATATTTTATAACATTTTATAATATATACGACAGGATATTAATTTTAATTATTATTATTTTTAATGATTTGGTTAATTTTGTACTTCACTAGTATAAAAATTAATCAAAATACACTTAATTCATTTCTACTCTAGTTCATATTTCTAGGTTAATTAGATATTTTTATTCGTACCACCGTCTATAACACTACATCGACTAAGTGCTATTTATGAATTAAATGATATAGATAATTTTGATGATTTTATTAACAATTTTTTTTTTGAGGATGCTGAGCAGGGCGGCGAAATGAGCAGAACGCCGACTTTCCAAAAACTTAGCCTTATAAAGACAATTACGGGAAACATTGTTATAGGCGTAATTTATAATTATAATGAAGAGAATCCAGAAAAAGAACAAAACGTTACAAAACCCCCAAAGGTAAGTAAGGGTTAATATTTATATTAATGTTTTAATATAGATATATATTAAAACTATGATTGCGTTAAAGGAATAACCTTTAATATTCTATTATTATTAAATACGCCAAATTATTATATTTGATTGTTGAAACAGTATGATCTTTATGTAAACATTAAAATAACCTTCATCCACGATACGCCCAACGTTCGCACCGTGGATGAAGCATATGCTACATATGCAGTACTAAAGATTTTGATAAGATACTACAAGAACTTGTTACCGGTCAGAAATCCGAACAAGCTGATGGAACCCACCATAGGCCTCATTAACGCCACTTGGATGAGTAGCTCACGGGTCATACTCGAAGAGTAGGTTACCGGGACAATTTCGTAACAACCACAAAATCGAACGATTACTTTGAAATATTCGTAAACAAATACAAAGGCGTTGATAGCATATACATCGAACCTAGGACGACGACTCGTGATCGGACGGGGAAGACACTTCAATTCCTGAAAACAACAGAACAACTGAAGGACGCTGAAAAACCGCTTACTCCTCTGGAAGGCAGAGAATCTCAGCTAATTACTTAATACCGTATAATTACGCCAACACCTTCCGAAATCTACACAACTTAGTGCGGAAGTTTGCAAGAGATCCAGCGATTAAAGTCTGCTACACCGAGTAAATGAAGAATCTAATGAGGAAAAGAGGCGCCCAACCAGGTTCGCCAACCGAGGGTCTTAGAAATTGACACTAGCATCATTTCGTGGTCCTCAACCCGCGCAACTAGAAAAGGCTGCGCTGCGAGGACTACATTATGTCGCCTAACGACAGCTGGCGATGTGAGTTAACGCCGGCCGGTATAAAACACACGGAAGCCGATGTGCCCATACACGAGGAGCACTGCAACACAGACCTCGCCCGGGTACGCCCTGAAGCATCAGACGGACTCGCGGACCAAGACGCAAGCTCGACGAACAGTCATGTCGCAATTCGATCCTCTTGGTGTAGGCTCTCCGGTGAAAATACGAGCGAATCGTTTACTTCATGATATTATGGTAAAAAGAATCCAACACAGAAGACGTCTTCGCAACCACCCGGTCACAATGGATGGAGCACCTGAAGAACTTAAAATATGTTATACACCGTTGATACCAGACAGAGCAAAGGTGGCTCCTCTCAAAGTAACGACTCTCTCGCGAAGGGGACTCATGATCGCTTTAGTGCGGTAAGGACATGAAACAAAGCCTGCGTCGTTGATGTATCGGAACGGACAGTCAAACAACTTTGGCTTGGAGTCGCCGTTATAAAAGAACAAGTAGCGCTGGGTTCCATCAACGTCTAATTTCGCCCACGAACTTCGCATTTCAGAAATATTGATAGTAATATAAAGAAACTGTAATCTAATTACAAATATTTTTTATAATATTTCTTGTTGAACGATTTCTTAATACTCTTTAGTTTTTACAGTATTTACGTAGACATTTATTTCTATATGAATTTATTAGATCACGGTGACCACGGAGTAAATGGCTGTGTAGCGTGTGACCCGGGCTTACTCTAGTAACAGGACTTTCACACGGTAAGCGAAAAGTCATTGCGCCACGGAGGCAGTTTAAATGGCTGCCATTTTATTAGTTAAGTATTTTTAATTATACTGTTTGTATCGCCTATTTACATTGCGTGATCTACGTTTTTGTTGTTTTTCTTTATTGCAATACTGCAATTAAAATTTATTGAAATGTCGAAATGTATTTTGTTATCCACTATTTATCTGTGAAATCTAAACGCGTTTTGTGTTTCGAAAATAAGTTTTTCTACTTATGAAATCTTATTCCTTTATTTTTTCAGAAACACGACTACATTGACCGGTAAAATTAAAATGAATAAATGATTCCAATTAATATTTTATTTTATTTCTGTCTAAAGCATCTAGTAACAATGAACCACAAATCATACGTGAAGTAATTGTGTGTGGGTAGTGAACAACTAATGTTTTGACTCTTGATATTTATTTATAATTAAACTTCAAATTAACATTGTTAAATAACATTACATGATTTTATCGTGAATTAACACTTTCTACCTGCCTGTGAGTGTTTCCAACTGATACTATAACAGTCTATTTTTTTTTTAATTTATTCGAGTTAAGTGGAGCTTTAATATGGAGAAAACCGTTAAAAGTACCATGTCCGACTTGATGGAGATGTTTCAAAAAAGGATGTCCGAGTTTGAAGAATATTTGCATAAATCCAACAGTCCTCCAACTAGTACTGCATCCATAACAGCCGATTGCGTGTCCTTTAAAGCATTCGTATTACAAGCACTGACGAGCTTTCAACAGCAGACGGAACTACTCGCTAGTAGAGTGGACCAGCAGGAAATGAGGAGAAGAACAAATATACTCCTACTTCACGGTGTTTCGGAGGCGACAAAAGAAGGCGCAAGCTCAGTTGTTGCAATGATATTGCAAAAACAGCTTCAGCTAAGCGGATACACTAGCGCAGACATCAAGCGGTGCCACAGAGTGAGTCGCCCAGCTGAGCTTGACAAGTCGATACCAATTTTGGTTGAATTTAAAGACGTAGTGATAAGCCGAGACATGAAGCTTTCGCGAACTGCTGGTCGCGTGAAGGGTGCGTTTGCGCTGTGACGCCCGATGGTGCGCGTCTCCGTTTCTTCTCCTTAAGCGACGTCACTAAAGTTCAACCGCGGTCCGCGTCGAGCGAAGATGTACCAATCAAGCAAGCGACGGTAAAATCCGAACGTACCGCTGCCTTTAAAAAGTAATTAGGTGCTATCATGTTTTATACACAATTACGAGTATACTTAATGGTCACTAATTCCTTATTTATTTATTTTTTTCTACAGAAAATGCCTAAATCTGCTATTGCACTACTTTCAAAACTTTTATATAGATTGTTTATATAATTTAATGCAAACAGATAGCGAGGGTAGATATTAATTTATAAATGTCATTTTTGTTAACAAGCAGTAGTCGGAGATAATTATGTTTGCATCTCATAGAGACAAACTTTTTGCCTGTGACAAATTTGTAATGCAATGTGACTTTTTTAAATTATTTACTTTATATTTCAATTGTGTGTGTTTTTTTTAAAATCTTTAGTATTAAGCGTACAATTTTTTTTTTCTCTTGAATGTGTACCTTCTTTTAGTTTATTATTTTCGATTATAACACTCAATTAGCGGGTGGACATGAAAATAAACTTGAACGTTTATTCTAACAATGATATGTTTATAGTTTTTATTACTATATTTATATTTATATATATATATAAATACGCACATTGAACTTACCTATTTCTACTAATATTTATTTATTTACTTCTTGTATTACACATAATATACTTATGGCGCTTAAAGATGATAATGAAGACCTCGACAGTTGGTTCTCTCCAGAAAGTGGTAACGACAACTTCGTCAGTTACCAGGTCCTCCCTGATACTCCTGCATCACAATTTTCGGATGTTCCTAAAAATTTTAACGTGGTTCATATAAACGCTCAAAGTATTCCGGCTCATTTCAACGATATGCTAGCGTCCTTTGTCTGTGGTAATATTCACGCTGTTCTAGTTTCTGAATCTTGGCTAAAGCCTTGTCTCTCTAGTGCTAGCTACGCTTTACCGGGTTACAATCTGATAAGAAATAATCGTGTGGCGGGTAACGGTGGAGGTGTTGCGATATATCTTCGTAGTTACATTCCTTTTTCAGTCGTCGATACTTCAAAACAACCACCTCCACTGACCGCCGGTGAGCACCTGTTCATCGAGATAACCTTATGTCAAACTAAAGTGCTGCTTGGTTTATATTACAGCCCTTCTGCTAGAAATAATTTCTTTTCCTCTTTTGAAAACATCTTAGAAACCTTTTCCGCATCCTACTCTCGCGTTATTATTATGGGAGATTTTAATACTTGTTTATTAAAAAAAGACTTTCGATCTTCTAGTTTTCAATCTCACGTTAATTCTTCCAACCTCCACATTCTTCCATTAAATGCTACGCATAATTTTCCTAACGCTACTCCTTCGCTGCTTGATCTTATGTTACTTTCTTCTCGAGATTTAGTAACGAAGCACAGTCAATGTTCGGCTGATGCTTTTTCTTACTATGACCTTACCTTTTTATCCTATAGAAAATGCCCTCCAAAAAAAAAATCAAAAGTACTTATGCAAAGTAATTTTAGAGACTTCAGTTACTAATCTTCTCAAGGACGCTAGAGAGATTGATTGGTCCAGGTCTTTTCAATACGGTATCTATTGATGAAAAAGTATAAATTTTCAATTCTACCATTAACCATCTATATGGCAAACATGCTCCAATTCGTGCTGTTAAAATCAAACGTTTACCGTCCCCGTGGCTTACTATAGATATCAAAAAAATGCTTAAAAGAAAAGCTGTAGCGAAAACGAAGTATAAGTGTAACCCAACTCCTGCAAACTGGGATAAGTAGGTATCCATTCGTAATCACTGCAACAGGTTGCGTAGAGATGCACAAAGAGAGAGCCACATTCATACCTCTGCACAAAATGAAGATCCAGCTAAGGTTTGGAATTTTCTTAGATCACTGGCAATTGGAAAATCCTGCTGTGATGTCTTCAAAAAATTTAAGTATTGATTCACTTAACAAGCACTTCTCATTTTCGTGTACTTTCAATATGGTGTCTAAAGCAGACACTTTAAACTATCTTTCATCGATTCCAACTCCTAAATACTCTCCTTTTTCATTAAAACAAT
>DWQX01004323.1:0-15302 GCA_018245475.1 Pharmacophagus antenor
AAATTCTATATTATGCGCTGTATGGAGGTTCTACACAACGCATAAAATGTAATTTAATATGTTTATAATCAAACACTTTTGAAATATCCGTGGAAATAAAAAATAATAATACATTAATCTTTAACGTAATTTACAAATAAAACGCTTTTATTATTTCATTATTTTTGTTAATTAATAAGTAAACGTTATAAAAAATAATTTTAATATTTTGGAAAAAAAAAATTTTTGACTCAAAATAAAAAAGATCACCCTCTCAACCAAGATATACGATTTTCATAACATGAAACTTAAACTTTAAAGAAATAAATTTGACGTTAAAAAGTTCTATTTCTATAATATCTAAAATATTCGATGTAATTTAACTCAATTTGATAATAAATACTTTTCAATTCAACATACCTTAAAAATCAAGCACAAATAAAAATCAACAGCAATGGTACCATTTCAAATTATAATCAAAAGGGTTATTATTTCGAAACCTTTATTTTCAAAATTATCAAGAATAATAAAGCCGGATTTGCAAAATAAAATAACCTTTACTAATTTTTTACACACTTTCATATTACGCAAAATTACGAATTACATAACTCATAACATCCAAAATATTTTTGCGCCAAATCTGCAATTCAAAACTAAATGCATATAATAAAATCAAAAGTTTTTTTACTTTAAAACTTAGGTTATACTATGACCTCAAATAAAACAAAAACAGATTTCATTAGTCATATAAAGCCTTTATACTTTAAACCCTTTCGCTATCCGAGTTTCCGGAGAAAAACCGCAGTTGTAGCCCAGAAGTGTTAGGTTAATATCATACCAACAAACCGACACGTATAAATGCGACTGAGCTATTGTAAAAAGTTGCTATGGTAACTAAGTCGCCCATATAAGCGATATATAATATTTGATTAAAAGCTTAATCAATGTCTGTCACGTTAAAAAAAAAATAATTTCATTTTTTTTCGCTATTTTTATTTTTCACCATCATCTTAAGATACAGAAATAAGTATAACTCATCAATTTTCCAACGCAACATTGAAAGTCATCAGATGTTGTTTGATAGATGCTACTGCCACTGGCCTGTCCCATATCACATCGGACTTTAATGAAATCGAGTCCTCACAAAGCGCTGGCAGCGAAAGAATTACAAAAAAAAACTATTAAACTTTGGAGCAAAATTAAACGAAAAAAAATTAATAAATCAGACAATTCATTCCATGGTGTCGTATTGGACCTTTTTCACTTTGACGTATCGCCAAACCGCGTAACCAAGCAAAGTGCCAGCGGTGGCCAGGGCTAGGGCTGCGCCCACCGCAACCGGTACAGCTTCAGACCGCGTGCGCGCTGAGTCCGTGCAGTGCCACGGTGGTCCGAACTCGCCGTCGCGTTTGAACATGAACGCTTGGAGCCGCATCTGACGTAAGTAGAGCTTAGCGCGGTGGGCGACGTTGGAGCTGTTCACAGAACAAAACATAATATAAAATAAAAATAAATTTTATTTTCTTCGACAAGGTTTAGTTCATAGTTTGACGTCAATTACACAGGTTGTCACAATGAGGCAATAGATGGCAGTGGCGGTATTATCACACAAGCCGAAAAGGGCGGCTTAAAACACTAAACCTATGAACTTAAATAAGAAACCATAATTGTAACTGTATAAGACCACGCCGATAAAAAGAGACAAATAATCTTATAAGTTTAAAACTTTTACTTTACAGATTTTTACTGAAATATTTTGGACTTGCTCTATAAGCTACTGAGAAATGGTAGAACATGCTCGCCCAGTATACTCTGTCATATATTTGCTGGAACACAGGAATGTTGTTAGAGCGGTAGATTGATGATGGAAACTAGGTGGTCGGGTTTTTCGAACCCACCTCGTGATCTAGACTCCACTACACCTGTGGTTCGGCAATCCAACCCAGCACCTCCGCGCTACAAAGCAAGCAGTAAACCACTATGCTAAACCAATAAAAATCTATCATATGTTATTTCTTTACAGGCGTAGGTGTGTATAGATCATGGTAATACAATTCACATTTAGCTCTATCTGTCCAATGCATTGACATCAGCGAGTAAATACGATATTGAGACTTGTTTTCATAACACTTACTTAAATGTGATAATATGATATACGTTCGCAATCGGACACTGCGATGATCTGATTTTAGGACGTTGATTTTATTGAGCACACGTTTCAAAAACATGGTCTGTTTCAATGATAAATATTAATATATGTAAAATTTTTAGTATATGCTTTATTTTCTACTTCGTAAAATTGTACCTTTTTAATTATTTTTTTGTCTGGGACCCGTTAAAGCGAGCGAAGGGATCGAACCCGGTACCTCTCACGGGAGTCCTCCGTGGCACCGAGTTTAATTCCTGGGCCACATGACTTATGGATTCTGGTTGGTGATAGGGTTTTTAGAACCCGCGTGGCTAGTCACCATCCTCAATCTCTATCTGCCGCTATAACATTTTTTGCTTTGCTTTGGCATCATACATGTGTGTGAACACGCTACACCATCTACGACCTCATTGTCACTTAACATCATGTTAAATTGAGGTCTAGTTTTTAAATCAGAAAAAATATTTTTGCATCTATTAACTTGTGTTGGATATTTTCTATTCATCATCATTACCAGCCGATAGGCGCCCACTGGACGCAAGCCATCTCTGAAGATCTCCAACCTCATCGATCCTGTGCTTCCTAGCTACCTTTACAAGATCGCCAGTCCACCTGGGACCTGCCTATATTACGTTTACTGGTAAGTGGCCGTCACTAGAAGACCTTACCGCCCCGGTCACTCGAATACTGTTACCCCATTCTGCTAACGACAAAAAGAACATTAAAGAGTTCCTTACTTGGCGTTGTCTTCGGTGAGCTCGATGATCGTCTCTTCAGGGCAGTAGTAGGACTTGCCAACAGGCGTAGGGAAGAGCAAGGCCCTCGGGCCTGGCGTCAGCGTCACCCGCCGCCCCTGCTGCGCGGCGTGCTCCAGTATCCGAGAGCTCGAGTTGTACGTCAGCCGGAGGTTGTCCGCGTACCAGCGCTCGCCGCCCGGAGTCTGAAGCACATAAACATCAGATTCACGGGACCCATAAATTTGATGGAACGTCGTACGATAACTTCTGAATACTAATAATCGTTACACTTTTTAACTTTTTTTTCACTGCTTCTAGCAAAATACTTCACACTTTTTTATGTATAACAGATAAAAGTAAGAATACAAAAATGTATCAAATTACAATAGCCTCGAAGTGAATTTCATGTAAATATCTCCGTAAATCTAATATTAAAGATTATCTCAAAATCAAAGTCAACCTATTCAAAATAATCTACGATGTAGCACTCTTTGACGTCACATATTTTTTCCCCACACGATTCGCTAACCCTTCACCGCTCTTAAGTGGTCTAGCTGAGGAGAAGAAACGGTGCAACAAACTGCCCAGCAGCACGCTGTCTTTTGGAATTTACAAAGAAAAAAAACTTAAGGACTACGCAGAAAATCTATACTTTTAACAAGTCCTGAGTGATTAGTGATTCACAGAGTGACCGACTGACCTATATTCTTATATTTATTGCAGTTCCTAAAAGGTTACAATAAAGGGTCCCTACAATAAAGGTCATGTCTTAATAAATTAATAATGCAAACTAAATTTAACACGATTTACTGACACATTTTTATGGTTTTCTTTTCGTCTAGTAAATTTGTATATTATTGTGTTCGTATTTTTCCTGTATTCCAATAAAAAGTATGGAACAATGTTGCCAAAGGCAATCTAAAAAGTTAAAAAAGTCAAACGCATTCGGAACTTTTTATCTAGGGCTGGTCCGTCAAAATGAGGAGTTCGCCAAATCTTGTGTTAATCTATTCATATAAAATTAAAGTCCTTACTGATTCACTGACTGATCTAAATATTTATTTTTCTATCGATTACCAATCTATAGTCAAAGCGGCTGGTCCTAGAGATATGAAATTTCAAGATTTCAAGTGTTATTTGTGATGTGTAGATAGATATCTAAACAAACTAGAAAGATTTTTTTTCATATTTCACTTCTAAAGTGAGTACAAAAAGAGTTCAAATTTCAATGAAACTATTAAATCTCTGAATCGACGGACTTGCAAATTGATACACGTACTGAAGGGGATTAATAATTTTAAAGAAAAAAATTACCACGCCCAAAGAAGTGGTCGGGTGATGGCTAGCCCCATAAAATCAGAAGCGAAACTACAGTGGAAGCCAAAAAGTTCTACTAAATCAATGATATGAACGAAAAGTAAATATCATAATTAGAAAAACATTTTTAAATGAATCCAAATTAAAAAAAAAAATAATATTCACAATATATAATGTTTTGTTACTTATCTGGGTGTTTAATAGTTTTAGCTTATCCCACATGCATACATTGTTTTCATTTCAGTGACCAAAGGAGGTTTCATGAGGTGGTATAAGATATGTTTTCTAACAAAATTTCTTTAGTAATCACCTTTTACAGAATCATTTTTTAATCCTCAACAATTAAAATCAAGCGTTAGCCCGTTAGCGATAACAACAATATATAAAGGCAAAAAATATTTTCTTTCGGTATTCCACCAATGCACGTTTAATTCGATACACGTTTCTACGGACAGCTTTTTGGTTTTTTTATTAAGAATTGCTAATGACAAAGTTATCTTCCCAGAGATAATTAAAACCAGTGAATAGGTCATTTTTAAATTTCAAGTTTTATTACCGGAACGATATCGTTTTTTTCCACAGGTGAAATTGTGTTTAAGAAGCTTCCAATATTTATTTATTTAAAATTTATGCTTGCAACAAAAATTATAGGATTGCCAATGCGGTACGTAAATTAAATGTATAATAAATAATAAGTAAAAATTTAAGAAATATGTATAGAAAATAAAAAAGAATCATAAATCCAACTCACCTTTGCAAACGACCATTCTAATGAGAACTCCTTGAATGAAAGCACCAGGGTTTCAGCATCACCCTCCTTACACACCCCCGCTACGTTGGCATTGTTTGGCACGAACGTATTGGCATCCTGGAGTAATGTTATAAAAGGAGAAAAGAGAATATTTTGTTTAGTGTCATGGGATCTATATTAAATTCAAAGGCCTTTGGACTAATAAGAATTTGAAGTTTCACCAAAGGCGAAAGTCATTATCCCTGTTTAGTTTTCACGTTAGTGATATTATGTATGATTTTTGTGTTGTGTTTTCAGTTTGGATAGATTTATTAACTGAATACGTTTGTTTAATGGTATTTTTTTAAATCATTAATGTACAATACATTAACATAATAGATTTAACAAATTTATTTATTTCAACATGGTAAATATATAGCGTTCGGCTAACTTGTCATTTACACATCTGAATTTTTTTTTAAATCAGCATTGGGTTGGCACTTAGCATCAATTCCACTCGACGGATGTAACAATGGGGCCGTAGATGTTGAAGTGTACTCGCTAACGAAACTTCTGGCTCACGCATGACTGTCTCTGGTCTGACTCGTATGACTGTCGGAACACAACTATTATATCGAGAGATTGACGTAGGTATCCAAGTAGAGAAAACCCTTCTACCATCAAAACCTTCTGTAAGCCTTCGCATTACAAAACAAACGGTAAACCCACTGCATTACAGAGTCAGTTGTAAAATGATTGATTTTTATTTAGGATCTGTTAAAATTATTTAGATATTATTACATTAATTAGTAGATAGATATTTTTAAATTAAATGAAGAGAACCAGGTAATTTAAAAAGGTAATTTAAAAATTATTAGGTAATTTGAAAAGTTAAGTACTAGGGTATCATAAAATAAAGGGATCACTCACTGCACGTTCGTTGAGCTTGGTAAGGTAGGAGATGTCAAGGATGGCGTCGACGGTGAGCAAGATGCAGGTCTCCCCACCGCCGCCGAGCAGACGGTAAGTGGTCAACAGGCTTCTTTCTGTCGCCGCCTCCTTCAATTAGAGAATAAATGTTAACATCAAAATAATTGTTGTAGTATTTTAATGCGATAGTTTTTTCGTGCTTTTTTTCGGTGGCGGTGTGGGTGAACCATGCGTGCTATGTAATGCATTGGTCTCAAGTTCAATTCCAAGTTCACATGATTAGTGTAGTCCGCTGTACAATTATTGCATATTATGTAAAAATCTATTAGTAAAATCTGTGTTAATAACAAATTTCTAATAACTTTTGCGTGGGTCACACTAAATACATTACGTAACTCAATTCATCTTTCTTTCTTTCATACATTCTTATAGAAAACATTGTACACACAAATGTGTTTGAAATACACAGCTTAATAAATTCAATACATTTAACAATTTAACAGCTGTCCTCAAAAATAGAATAAATATATATTCGGTTGAAGCATATCTATAATAAATAAAATATTTCAAGGTAGAATTTCAAAAAACACTTTCAAATTAAAAAAAAATCTGAAATTGAACAAAAGCATCTTTTTTCACCATCCAATTGCTTTCGTAATGTACATTTTCTTATAACTGAATAAGCAAGAATCAATTACTTAGTAATTGTTTAGAATCCAATATCATAACATAACTACTGTAAAAAGTATAAAAATTCATTGTTCTCTTTGTTGTTAACCGATCACTAAATTTAATGACAACCAAATTTAAGAAAACATTTTTACAGCAACGCTTCTTTTTCAAAAATGTTATGTAACACTACAGACAGTAAAATTTACAAATTCGCTAGCATAAAAAAGAGAAAAACATACTGTACGTGCTTACAAGAGAATATATGAATGATACTTCTCGAGAAAATCCACTCCAACCTCATTAACAAAGTAATATGACACTCGACGTTTCTAGAACAAATAACTTCTCTACGTATAAAGGCCCGTTCACAACATGTGACGCGTTTCGACCTTTTCCATTACGCATAATAGAAAGACGTCGTTTGCAAGGTAATATTAATATATTACTTTACCTTTCTTAGAAGACAATCCAAGTCGTTCCTAACAAGTTCTTTTCTCAGAAGACAATCAAAATTATATGTATAAAGTTATATATTTAATTTTAATTTATTTATTAGTTTACAATTTATTTACGTAGTAATTTTGTGAATTGTACTATTAGTATTAACCTTGTAAACTTCATGTATTAAATAAAAAATTATTGTCTATCCTTACTGTACTTTCGTTATTTCTCTAGAACTCCAAGGTTAGCTAAAAGAAATCGCTTATAGAGATAAGCCGCCTTTGTACAACCTAATTGTTTGTACTTACAATAAAGTATTTATTCATTCGTTCATTTATGCGTTTTGTATGATTTCAATTATTTATCCCTTAGCCTTGCACAAGAAGAAAAATAATTAGTGTTTTTGTAGTAAAACATTATTATAATTTTCATTTTATTTTTTCGTTTTATACCTAATAACAATTCTTCATGTATTTCGACTAACAACTAACGTGTTACTCAATGATAACCTCAAATTACGATATAGATAAAATTATTTTTGAAAAAAAAATTGACAAAAAAGTTGATCGTCCTTGTTCAGGTTGTATATAAAATTACGTAGGAAACAGATAGAGTTAGTCATTAATATATCCATAGCATTATTTGTAGTTATTTACAATGCTAGATCAAACTCATCCATATATTTTTTTATTTAAAACCAATGGGAAAGAAACTTTGTGTTTGTTCTGTCTTATGGCATAGTTAAAATATAAACGGTTGATGAAAAATCTTGGAATACTTTTTTTAATATATAAAGATAAAAACAGAATAACTGGTATTTTATAAAACATCCACAAACAATTTGTTTAATTGCAAATGATTGATAAAAAAAAATAAACACTAATTGATGATCGAGAATCTATATGCAAAAGCGTTGTAACTCGAATCAAATATATATTTTCTACAACTGCATCCAATATCCTTTATTAGACTTAGCCAAGAAGCTCTACACACAAAATCGTTAGAGTTGTTATAATTTTAAAGCACAAATATTAATAGAGTAGTTAGTTATATGATATTTATATTTCATAAACACTATAATTACCAAACGGTCACAATAATCCGTAGCATCAATTAGTCATTACACTTTCATTTAATAAAATAATTTCGATCGAATATATTTAATTTTCATTACAAGCTCAAGATATATTTTTAATTTAATCTATTATTTTGTTATATTTCCGGTTAATACAAATAGATGTATACCTAACGTTATTACTTCTGGTATTAAACTTGTGCATATTTCACTTAACTACTTGCGTCATTAATTAAATAACAAAATTGTGTGCCTATCCCAACACCTAATGAGCTTTTACTTAGAATAATTTTTATAAAATGCGTATATTTCTACTGTAAGTAAGTATACATGTAAATAGTACACTGGCCGAGAAAATTAAGTAGACGTACGCTATACGTCATTCTCAGTAAGAAAACTAGGCGTTACGCGTCCACTTCTCTGGGTGTGGTGATGTATTTATATAAAATTAAAATTCACCTCCTTCCAGTGCCATTCCCTTTCGTGCACAAATTTTCGCGTCCATCGGAACAGGAAGAAAAAGTTTGATTGAAATTTTAACCCCTTTAAGGGTGTAATTAAAAAAAAAACAACTCTTCTTAGCGGTCTCTAGTAGGCTCTTCACACCACTCTACACATCACAAACACACCTTTGAAATTTTACGTGTCTGGCACCAGCGGTTTAGGCTGTGCATTGATGTATAGGTCCCAATTGTTAATATGCCACATTTGCAGTAATAATATGTCACTTACCGTGGAGGCACCGGGCGTGAGCGTGGTCTTGCTGTACTTGGTGACCCTCGGCCGCCTGGTCGAAGCCTGGCTCTCCAGCTGAAGACAGTGAGCTGAACATATCACCAGCACTGCGAACACATACGACATAGATCTAGATCTCGGTCTATTCTCTATCACTCAGCATTTCACTTCGACTTTGCGCGAACGAAGGACTTTTCCTACACGACGGCGCTGCTATTGAATTGGCCTAAATTATGAACGCTTGATTCGAACAGTGATGTGCTGTGGATTATCGGTATCGATTGAGGAAAACGGCAAATAAAATATTTACAGGGATCCAAATATTTCGTGAACCATTTCATAAACGTGTAACTATTTCTTAATCGTAAAATTTTTTTTTATTATCATTCATTTAAAGTATTTTACGTTTTATAGCACCTGCAAATAATATGAACCTATAGAAATACACTAATCTACAGAAGTTCAGTAATATTATTAGACATTTATTGAATCAAATCTTTATCAATATTATTTTTGAGCATTGTTGTTTAACGTAACAATAATTAAAAAGTATTAGTATTACAATACTATGAAATATACTTTTTTATTACTGCACCAGCAAGAGAAGTAAATGGCACAATAATAATTTTATTTTTTTCAATATACATTAAGCTAACAATTGTCGTCAATATAAAATTACGTCACATGTGAGAATCTTATTGAAAATTTATCATTCTTTCTCGGCAAGATTACCCTGGCTCTTATATGCATGACAACAGTATGCCTGAAAGGTGAGAAGAACCCAACGACCATCTAAACTCCACTAGTTATATGGCCACGGAATCGAACCAGCTTCCTCCTTGTTACAAATTAGTCGCCGCATCATAGAACTTTTTAGTCGTTAATGATAGAATAAAAATCATTTAAAATACATTAAATATAAAAAACAATCTATAAAATTTAAGAACCCTGAACTGAGTGACAGGTCTACTTAATATTTGTGATCAAACGACAAAGTCCTTAAGCCACATCGATCGTTGGATCGAACGAAAGATTCTATACACGCCTACATCTTAATATCGAACTAATTACTTAAGTGGCTAGTAAGTATGGAATAAATTTTAAACGCGATGAGGTTTTAAAGGGAATGAACCCTCATTTGTCGAATTTAAGAAGCTGCCAGGCTTGTGTCACTGACTGGATGGCAGCGCGTGACAAAGTTTTTTTTATTAAGTTCGAAATTGCTTGCTCCCTTTTTTATTCGTTAATGAAATACTTAATTTGGGCGTACCCGCTTGACGTACCATTTTTGTAATTAATCAGTTTTATCTCGCTATTTCTTCAACGCATTACATCCCGTTCCGCTCCGAGAATCCTGCCATCACAGCCATGTTCTTCATAGATCGCTAAATATCTTATATTCAAGATTAAAATTTTTATATTTTTATCTAATTTTCCGCAGATTTTCTTTGTGTTTTACAACGCTTCATATATTTTATTATTACCTCTCTACTCTTTTTTATATGCCCATTAAAATTTTAAAGATGGTATGTTCAAACTGGACTACCAAGTTTCACTTTATGAAGTCAAAAATTTTAAAACGTTCACCAATTTCTAAATGCTCTAGCTGGGAAGTAGATACGACCAAACAGACTTTTCAATAGCATGCTAACCCTGAGTATATACAATAAAATTGTAGTTGAAAATTAGGAATCATACAGAATAAGCTAGCGTTCGAATTAAAAAAAATTACACACCGCCGCACCTATCATTAAGTAGACAAACCTATATTAACGTTGATCACCTAAATGTCTATGACGTACGTAACATAAATAGAATGAAATCTATAGAACTATACGCACAACACTAGTTTTATTGTAAACGGTGCGTTTATAACAATAGTTGAAACTGACCTATGGTTCGATCGACTTAACTACGCTCGGTTTTGATGCAAGAGAGTTTATGTGAAGTTTTTCGATTCTGCGAGTTACATATGCGCCTATAGATTACAGCTTTTCTAAGCATGCGAAAATCAAAAAAAAAATCTTTATCCTAATCAAACTATTAAGAAATTAAACTTTAAAAAATCTTCAACTAAGAGTTATTTGCCTTCGTCTAAGTTTTTATTTATAACGTAGTGGATTTTTTGTAATGTAATAATTTTTCGCCATAAATTTCTTTACTTGATATTTAAAAAGAAATTTTTAGTGCTTACTCTTAGAATAAAAAAACCTAACTTTTTTGTAAACCGTCTTTTAAAATTATGATTAATATCTATCTGTTGAAAAAGAGCTAGAAATATGAGTCAGGTCAGATATTTTAATAAATAATAATAAATATGTAAAACTTTTATTTTAAATGTTTTAAGCACATAAAATTTTTGTGCCAGGACACCACTTCTTTTTTTCAATATTTACTCTTTCTTGAAAACGATCCACAAATGGAAATGTTTGATTTACTGACTTTCATTCCGAGTTATATTATTCCAGGAATCCATCGAACAACATCTATAAAAGCAGACGTGAAAACAGTAATAGATTAAAAAAACAACGTGGGATGGAAAAGTCATCGACAAATTGAATCAACATTCTATCAGTCCCCTACCAGCTGACTCACAGTCTAGTGGAATTTCATTTCACGCGTCAACGAAAACGTTTTGTAAAAACAACGTTCCGTCGGCCTTTTTAGTAACTTTTTCATGTCAATTTTATTTAAAAATATATATATAGGGCGCCTATCAACTATGAAGCCTACTTTTCGTACATGCCCGCCCGGGCATACCCTATTTAGGCAATATAGTGCACTAAAATTAATAAATCATAATTGCTGCAGAATTTAAACACGACCATAAAGATAAAATAATGTAAAACCACATCATGTCTTAATATTTTTTATGTATATACGTATATAAATGCTCGAGCTTGCCCAGCAGGCATCCACTCATACTCAGTTTCAAGTTTTTCTATATTACTAACAAACTAGATCCTTTCTCCTAGCTCCTCCTAACCTAACTCCTCGTCTAAATATTAATTTACATAGATTGACTTGAGAGGACAGTTTTATAAATAATGCAAGGTAATAGTTATTCATGCGTTGTCTTTGATTTAGTAACAAATATCGTTTTTAGTAAAAAATTACAATCTCCCGGATTCTATTTGGCGACAAGAGGACTGGAGTCTGAATGGTGATAGCGTGTTTGGAATTCGCTTGACTAGTTATCAATCAAAGTCAATCTACCGTCCTAACAGCATTGCTGTTCCGGTAGTTATACATGTGAGAGCCAAAAGTATTCTGAGCAGACGCTTACGCTTCAATATCTAAAGTTTCATTGTCACTTAACATCAGATTTAATTGAAGTCAAATGTAAAGCTAATTATCGATAAAAAAAATTCTATGGCATGAGCATAGAGACGCCCAAAGAATTCATTAAAGATAAAATCTTAATAATCATACCTAGCCAATCTTTACATGTCTGTTTATAGATTAACTTTTACTTAAAATTACCGCGAAAAGCATAAAAATAATAATTGGCTTGTCAGATAATGTCATAATTTGTTCCGACATGACGTATAAACCTTTGCGTGGTCGTTAAAGGTTAAACAGAATGACTTGACGTCATTTTTAATCTGAATCCGGCTAATACGAAAGGGCAAACATGAAGGCGTTGTAGGGATATCCCTGTCGATATTCATTAATCCATTGTGTGTAAAGGCTTTACAAGTGCTTTTTTAACACGTTACAATTTATGCTA
The DNA here is from genome assembly GCA_018245475.1 of Pharmacophagus antenor. NCBI lineage: Eukaryota > Metazoa > Arthropoda > Insecta > Lepidoptera > Papilionidae > Pharmacophagus > Pharmacophagus antenor. Next base: position 12,496 of record DWQX01004323.1, read on the forward strand.
CCCTGATACTTTATCTTTATTATAAATGAAAATAGTTATTTCGTTAAAAGATTAAAAAGGATATATTCACCAGGCTTACCCATAGATTTACATTGAGAGAAAATAAATAGTTAGTTAGGATTTCTTGTACGTGAAATCCTGGTTAGAAATTTCCCATAATGGATTTTAAATCCATTTCGTTTGATGATATATAAGTACACAAATGGTTCTTCTTGTTAATTTATTTTACTATTATATTTGTTACTTCACCGCGTTATTCATATCGAGTCATGTTCCTGTTCTTGTATCCATGAAAACTTAAGTTAAATGATTTTAGTTTTGACAAAGTAATAAAAATTAATTAAGATGAGAAAATATGTAGCAACACATTTATGAATTACTAAAAGTTAACAAAAGCTACGCGGCATCTGTGTTAATTATATTTCATGTTGTAACCGTGGAACGCAAAGCTGTTCAAAAGTACATCGTCTTAACTTGAACTTTTAAAACAGACGTGTGAAGTTTAAGCACTCTCACCAAGGTAGTCGTAAACATGTCTGCTTGATTAAAACAAACCCACAAGATTTTGCGCAATTAAGTTGCAAGGTAATGCAGTACCATTTCTTAGTTTTATGTATAAGATTCAAGTATACTTTTAATTGAAGTACCATCATTAAGATATTCTATACTTCGCTGGTTTAAAAAAAAATAACGAAACATTTGGTTTTGTGTATTTAAGCATATCATATTTTCCACATTGTATAACAGTAAATTTTATAATGACATATAGATGTGGTCGATGAAATAGGAAACCAATGTAAGTACTTCCGAAGAATTTGTTAAGAGATATAAAAGGATTCAAGCAAAAATAAACTGAAAAGGGCTTACTTTAAAACTACCTTTTTCGAAATTTGTCGTTATTCTAAAAAAAACGGAGATATTTTATTAATAATGACTACATTATTTGAAGAGAAATTGTTAAAAGAAAGCTATAAGGAAGGTAAACAGGGTAAATCGGTGGCGCATTGGTTTATCGCTTGCCGACCACACCAGTTTAGATGGTGATACGGTTTTTTCGAACGTAGCTGGCTGCCACCGTCAACGTCAATCTGCGGTCATTATACCAATACTGTGTCCACGCACGTATGCAAGGGCCAGAAGTATTCTGAAAGTATCTTCAGCCTCATTATTACATAACATCAACGGAAATATGGGACAAGTGTCAGCCTCTCACAAGATTGTAGGAAATAATCGTTGCTAAAGGTAAGCCATTGGACCTGAAGAGTTGCAGCTGCATTGCCGACCTTAGAAAATATAGTAGGCTCTCTTTTTGGAAACCTCTAAATCATATCGTTCAGGATATACCCACAAGCTATATCAGTTTCCGCAAAATACTCCTGCAATATAAGACATTTAGCGCAGTGAAAAAATACCAATGATCTAGGTAATGCAGATGACATTGAACTTTGTATCTTACACTATAGTGATTTCTTTTATAAGTTATGGGCTAACACTTAACGTCGATTTCACCTACTGTTAGATGACAATGAGACCACAGTTAGCAAAGCGTGTTCGCCCAGATTACTTCTGGCTCTCAGATGCATGACTTTCGGAACACAGCAATACTGTTATGGCTGCAGATTGACATTGGGAGTGGTAGCTAGGTGGATTTGGAAAATCCGACTACCACTTCTGTGCTACAGGGTACAGGGTATCGAACCCGGAACCTCCGCATTACAAAGCAGCGGATAAATTACTGCGTCACTTAGGAAACACAATGTTAAAAAAAAAAGCTACTTAACAAAGTATTCCTTAAAGATCTCTTTTGTTTTATATTAGAGAAAATATAGTTACAAAAGAAACACTATTAATCCTCGTCTCGGTTCAATAACCCCCAAGAGAACGGCTCACCGTGTGAAACATCTTAAACTTACAAGATTAAACGTCGACTGAAAATGTTCGTTGCATTTAATTAAATCAAATTCTCAATGGTCTATCCCCCGAGACTACATTATACTTTACATTTTCTACGTCAAAAGTTAAAGCGAGTTTCCTTTGTCTTGGAGTGTGTAACAATTTCTAATTATCAACGTCAAGATTAAAAGATTGCTGTTTAAAATCAATCGAAGTAATAATCTTGGAATATGAATATAACGGCTTTTATTTGTGTTACGTTGGTTAAGCCTTGTAACACAGAGTTCCCTAGTTATATTGTAGATTGTTTCCTCTCAATAGAGAGCATGCCTGCAGGGCAAGTTGTAGCATGTGCTATAATATACGCATGTAAATAAAAAAAAATTAATACATGTCGTCAGTTTCCATCTTTTAATTTTTTCACATTTATTAATTTTTGTGCACAACATTCCTTATACGTAGTATCCCGTACTTTGGTCTTGTTTAGGAGTACTACCACTGCTCCTAACTGGCTAGCTACCACCCTCATGTAGTCAATTTATCTTTATAATATTAAGTAATACAATGTTCCATCTATCACATATGGGAGCCAGAGTATCATGGACAACTGACCAGTGTCACTTATTGAAAACTGTCTTAAATGAAAATAAAGATTTGATCTGTAGTTTTTGGCATACCATCCCCGAATGCTGCTTGATTATAAATTAAAATATTTTAACTTAACCTCCCCATAACGTACAATCAATCTAATAATTGCTTCAAATAATTCTCGAATGTTCTATTACTGGGCTTAAAAATAGCAACGTTCGCATTTGGATATTTTTGGAACCTGGCTGGTTAACTACCACACTACACTACAACTTTATTGAAGTCTTGAACGATCTATATATATTACGTATATATATATATATATA
>DWQX01004324.1:0-15302 GCA_018245475.1 Pharmacophagus antenor
TTGTAGAGCACTAACTTTTGGAGTTTTATTCAATATTGTAATTTTTTCAAAGTGGTCTCAAACTTTTGGCCGGCAGTATATGTCAAAAGTCGCACCATGACCGTGCATTGTCACTCAGTTAAGATAATATTATATTGTATTTTTTGTAGGTAATAAAGTAATTAAAGCGTATTACATCAGCCTATCGTAAATATGCTGTTATCGTTGAATATTCGTTAACTAGAACGTTTTGCAGTAGGTAGTTGTTACAAATATATTAACTCTTTGCGGTCGGAAGGCGCCTCTGCGGAGCCACTGTAATTCACGCTGCAGCTCGGATGGCTCGTGAGCGGCAACAGTCGATCTTTTTGATAGATTTCGTCATCTCTGAATTATAGGATTGCAGTACTGGTTTTTTAAAATAGTTCCTGTGCTGTTGATGTTCTTTCGTATGAAGTGTTAAATGACATTTCTTAACGGAGATAAGATAAAATTACTAAAAGTCGTCAACCGCAAAGGGTTAAGAAGACAATAGTTGGCACATGATAATTATTTCGCATGACATTAAGTAACAATGAGATCGAAAATGGTTACGCGTCATCCTCCAGAATATTTCGGCTTTCATATGTTTGTCTGCCAATATATTGTAGCAGTTGATTTGTTTTAAAATATAAAACAAATCAGTTTTGTTTAGGACTGCGTCCGTGGCACAGTGGTTTACTCAATTGCCTTGTAATGCGGATGTCCCGGGTGCGATTCTCGGACTACGGGATTAGTGGAGTTTCGTTATTGATAGGATTTTTCGAATCCTACCACCTAGCAATCACCCTCAATGTCAATCTGCCTTCTTAACGGCATTACTGTCTTTTGGCAATCATAAAGGTGAAAGCAGGAGGTATTCTGGACAAACACGGTTCAACAAATACGGCCTCATTGTCACTTGACATCAGGTGCATTAATGATTATCGGTAAGGTACAGCGTTTATTTGGGTTTTGTAGGTAAAAATTCTAAATAACACTAAATTGTGCTCATTACAACGGCTTAGCAAAAAGATGGGCGTTTCAAAGTAAATTATCTATAAATGGTCATTGACATTCACAGATGGAGAAATTATTGAAACTACTACTATTATCCAATTTATTATATATCTCTTGACTTACGTACAAGAATGACAAACAACGGTTCACTATTATTGTGCATAATAAGCATTAATCAAGTTCAAGGTCATGTAAAAAATTTAGCCATTTCTGTAAAAATAAATATCAGACGGAAATAGTACGAAAATTAACTTTGAAATATTAAAAATTACATGGGACTCTCAGAAGGTTTTACGACACTAAAAAAAAATCTATAGGTAAATATATTTTTATTACGTATTTTTAAAATACTCTCCACCAGCCTCTATACAAAGTTTAATGCGTCTGAACCAGTTTTAGAAACACTTTTTCCAGTCTACCGCAAATACCTCGTTTAAAGCCTGCTCGAACACTGAGAGCGCATCATCCGGCAACGAAAATTGTATCCCTTTGAGCTGATTTTTTACTTTTGCGAATAAAAAGAAGTCACACGGTGCTAGGTCAGGTCTGTACGGAGGGTGACCTAGGAGTTCGTCCGGTGTGCTGTCTAGGAAGTCCCTCGTTTTGATTGCGGTATGGGCGGGCGCATTGTCGTGGTGGAGCAGTAGCCCTCAAAGCCCTGTGTTTAGTCGCTTGTTGCTCACAACAGAGAAAACTTCTGCCAAGCATTTTGTAAAGGAATTGACACCAAGTAGCCAGTCAAATTGAAGAAGGTCGCGATCTAAATATTCCCCTTGCTTCTAGGTCCTTCTACTTTGGTAGGCGTTGATTCGTTTTGAAACACCCTAACCGTCGACTGGCGCTTCGTTTCTGGATCATATTGATAAATCCAGGATCCAGGAGGACCTGTAAAGATGTCGTAAACACGCCGAGACACGCCTGCTTCAAATTTGTATATCATATCAAGGCACCATTCCATCCTTGCATGCTTCTGAACATCGGTGAGGTTGTGCGGCACCCAACGAGAAACTATCCTCAGTGCCCGAAGCTGCACCTGTAGAATCTCGCGAAGGCTTCCTGATACTATCTACAGTATATGCTGAATCTCTCGGTATGTAACTCGTCTATTGTTTTGGATCAATTTTTTCACTAGTAGCACGTTTTCTTTTATAACAACCGTCAAATGGGCGACCACTTCTTTCTTCATCCCCCAAAGTTAGTCAACCGCGCTTAAATTCATTATAACAACGATACACGATTGCCTTAGAAGGGCCTTCATCCATGAATGCCATTTGAAGTCCATTGTACGATTCGTCCGGTTTCAGGCGACACATAAAATCGTAGAAAATCATAGCACGAAAACGTTCTCGACGCTGATCCATTTTTCAATGAGACACGATAATTTTAATTAGTTCGCAAAAAATGTGGAGGGAAGTTTTGAATTTTTAACGTACCTATTTTTACTTATAAGAGTTCATTTTTTTAAATAAATTATGACTGGCCAGTCTCATATACACAAAATAAATTTCTCGCAATACTTTCGGAGTGACCTGGTATAATGCATAAGAGAAATATGGATTACAAAATAAAATTTAAGTAAAATAATATTATAACAAACATTGCCTTTACTGCTGTCTTGGCAAGTACAACTCAGAAATTGATGTTTTTAGAGAGCTGTCTGAGTTCCTTTTTTTTTAGAAAATTTGTGCTTGGGTTCTTAAAAATGAAAAGTACTAATTTCTTTGTGAGAATGAAAAACTGTTCTGTTAAAATTAGAGCATTTTTTTTTTATAATATAGAGCATAAATCAAACTTCAATAAATTTATTTTACACCTGTTTACAATTTTAGTTCAAACGTTTCTATTTATAGTCAAAAGTCACTTATTTAATATCAACACTACTTTCGATCAAATTTCAAGTAACTTCGACGTCTTTCAGGTAATCTCGAACACATAATAGTGAATTATAGTTTTACCCAATTTCCCCTAAACGCATGTCATTTACGTTATAGAACAGGCTATCTTAGCGCTGCAGGACAAATTAACATTTTATTGACGCAAACCAAGATCAAAAGTTAAAACCATTAATTAAGAAATTTAACTCTTGACCTATATTTAGATTATTTCATGTATGGAAAAAATCGGACTTGCGGATAACCTTTTCTTAACAGGGAATCAAACTAATTACATTACGGACGAACGAGTAATAAAATTTTAGCAGTTGCCTTGATGAGGTGATTATTAATTACATGGAGTGACTAGTACTCGGCTCGGACCTCAACTTGGATGTTAAAAAAATTCTTTTACATATTTATTAAGCTATTCTTAATTTTCGAGATATTCTGGTATTCTTACGACCCTAGTTAAGTGCTATCGAATGTAAATATATCTTTTGTAGAAACGATCTACAGGTCCATACTCAATTTAAAGTAGCTATATATAATTGCTACAAATTTAAAATCCCATTTAAAATACAAGGTGCTAAGCCACATGATCAATTCACGATAAAAAGTTTGTAATCGTTGTTCGTGTTTCTGCAATCGAATAATTTATAGCATAAAACTGCTATCTCTACATTAAATAGACTTGGTACAATAAATTGAGACGTAAATTTATTATCATCGTAGGCGGGCTGCAACTGTTACTAGAATTTTACTTATTAACGTTGGTTTACGATAGACAATATAGTTTTATTTGTACTTTGACTATTTATAGCAAAACTCAGGAGTACTTAAGTTCAGTTATCTTTAATAATGCATACATCAGACATTCTTCAGTTATAATTATACATTGTCATGTTATTACAATCTTTCATGTGCGTCCAAGCGGCATGCGATTGAAACGATCCGCAATGCCACTATTGTTAATGAAAACTCTTTATTGCAAAATGCGAGTGCGGGCGATAACTTTTGTGACCGGGAATTCTGTTTGCAACGTTTCCGACGATAACTAGAACCCTGTTCAGGATTTATGTTTTTTTTTTCAATAATACATATTTATTATCATAATCATATATCTTTTCAAAGGGACAAATTTATAAGATAGCATTCCTCGGATTTACTGTTAAAGGCTAGGGAACACGCCAGTTTATAAGTTTCAGAATTTTTTAATTAAACAAGATGTTAAAAGAGTTGGCTTAATGGGAAAAAAAACATTATTAAAGTTGTATTAATTAATTCATTCGATTATAGTAACCATTAGTATATCAGTGTCCTTGTCAGTGGTCTGTTAGCGTAAAATAATCTGAACAAAGCATAAGACCATCAACTAATATTTGTAGTAAATTCGCGATAAATTCATATCTTATTTCTTATTTCATATCCTATCTCATCAAAAAATTATAACACATAACAATTTGTTAGTATCATATGAATGCATCTGAATATAATTTGATTATACTTAAATGTAAAGGAACGGTTATATGTATCTACAGGCTAATCGAAAAGAAAGAATATCATAGGCAGTGAGCCAGTTGGACTTATTAGACATATCACTGTCAATACCCAGCAGCTAATAGTCATCTGTACTATAACTTTTAAAAGCCATTTGTTGTAAGATAAAGCAAGTAGAAATTTCATGATTAAATTTATTTAAAAAGCACGTATGTATAATATTACACAGTATTAATAACATATAAATACTAGTGATAATATAATCTTGACACTTTCTCTAATAAAAGGGTTAAAATATTAATGTTGTAATAACTTTATCTCATTATCGACAGGACGTCAGACATTTCTAGAAGCATACATTTATATTCCAGAATCAACTTGACAAAGCCGTTATCAAACGCGCGTGCATGGTGTAAACAAGTCAATGCTATTAATAAAGTCCTTACTTGACTGATATTTCCAAGACTATCGGGCGCTATCGAATACTCGCAACCGTTCATTTAACAACAGGAAGTGAAAGTTATCACCATCCGTAGCACGATGATAAGTAATTACTGGTTTTAGCATATTTGCGAAACAAAGAGGCGCGCTTTTACTTTATACACTCTCGGGCAATTATATCACATATGGAGAATTTCTGTTAGTACCTTTTTTATCATTTACAAAATGCACACTGTATATTTGTTTTTCTTTTATTATATTACTACCTACTTCCCTTATATCAGTAGTCCACACGGATTTGATATATCTACATTATTTATTTAATCTTATACAATTTTTTTTATTTTTTGTTTTCTTAACGATCAATTGAATGGTGTTGGTTCAGCAGCATAAACAAATAATATTGGAAAAAAACAAGAGAACTAAAATATGCGAAACTTTTTAATAATTCAGCCTAAAGTTATTATTAATAATAACCACTATGTGTCATCCTATTGATTAACCGAAACAGAATTTAATTGCTTAAGTGTGGGAAGCGCGACAGCGCTCTTCTTGTTATATATTAAAATTGCAAACAGATCATATTTTTGAATTTAATTTTCTCTACGCAAACGTTCATTAATTTTTTTCATATGTATCCTAACTCATCCCTATTTTTGGCATATACTCACAAAATTTATTCCGCACTCAAACAGTTAAACAATAATAATATACAACGCAGATGGAAAAACGATTTGACGGAGCCAAAGTCCATGGACTTTAATTCCACTAAGGAGAGTTCCGCATCCAAATGCTGATTTTCCTATCTTCTTTGTCTTTACTTTGGGTTTTTAAATAATTACTTGAAAATCGAAAGTATGAAGCTGAATTACAGTGTAATTTAATATTTTTAACTATGTGGTTTGATTGCCTACAGCTACAAGGAAATAGGTAAGATAAATCTGTTTATTTTGGCGAATATTACGAAAGTAATAAATATTAAAGTGTTATAAATCATTTTACAGGCTAATGGTGGTTAAGAAGTATTTGATAAGCGGTCATTTACCCAAAAAAAAATGATCTTTGTCTCTCTTAATTACAACAATGCTCGAATAGTGTGCTCTTAAAATAAAATAACAATGATTTATTTTCGAAAACATTGTCACCATTGTCAAAAACATGGAACAGTCTGATACAAATGTGGTAGTATACATTATATTTATGTAAACCAGTAAATGTGTTTATCTGTGTTACTCATACACACATATATGAATGAGAGCTTAGATCAAATCGATTGTACATTAATATAATCAATAGTAAATTTTATTGCTTCTAATCTGACAGTTATGACTAGCAATAAATCGCTGAATTAAAAATAGAATTATTTTACTTGACGCTTATCAATTGAAAAAAAAAAATTATATCAGTTACAAGACGTTAAAAACCGTGTCGTTTTTTTACAGATATAATTAAGTAGAATGGTTAGTTACAAGATAAATATTTTGTAAACAATTAAGAATTTAACTTTAGTACAGATCACGTGTTTGCGTATTTATTTGTATACGGTTTTTATTTAATACCCTCGAGATTAAAATGTCATAATTTACCGCATGTATGTGTACCGCGCAGTACTATTTTGAGCTATTTTTTTCATTTGATCGATGACTTGCTTATTTACATTGTTCCCAACTTACTGTTTATACAAAAGTCGGTCTATCAGATGAAGATTAAACATTTTTAAGAATTTCATAACTAGGACTATGAATGCAGACAAAAACTATAGTAAGCTCTTCCTTTAAAAAATATGTTTAAAAGCATTATATACGAGATGTAACTATAATAAAGTATGAATTGGAAAAGTAATGTAAGTTTTTCTTTTTTTTAATATCTCACATACACTTTCTACACATCAAATTCTGTTTTTAAATAAATTTCACCCCATTTTATAATAGTATACCCAAGTATGTGGAAACATCGTGACTGGTAAAACGAATTTATGTTCCAGCACAGGCAATAATCCTTATATAAAATAGAAAAAAATGTGTTCTGGGGTGTTACTAATATGATTAATTAAGCTACAAAATTTATACATCCAGTTTTTTAATACTTTCTTTATCAATTGCATACAATAAGTAAACATTTAAAATAGTTGCTTTACGACTTTATTCAAGAGTCACATAAATTATTTATATTCTTTGTACAAATTTATCCATTTTTAAATTACAAGTGATTAAAAATATAGATTTTATATATTTATGTTAATAATAGGCTAAAAATCTTAAATTTCACATAACGTTAAGCCACAACGTGGTCGTAGATAGTCGAAGCATGCTAATGCAATGTGTCTAATTTGCATGTGTTTGGTTCGATCTTCGAAAATCATTATTAGATTGTAGTTGGCCACGTATGTAGTGGAATCTCGATTTTTCTCGAACCCGCCTAACAACTCGCGCTCTATATCAACATGCTGAAAAAACAAAATTGCTGTATTCCGGCAGTTTTTTTTTAAATTATTCTTGGGCAGCAAATATCATGCTAACTGTAATGGTGATAATTATTATATACTTATAAATATAAAAAGAACTACGTTTCCTACGAACCTAGCTAATTTTAATGCACAATGACAAAAATAAAACTCAATAATATTATTAGGCCCATTTAATTTTTATATTTACAAAGAAATACAGCAATAATCTGGAAATCGACAAGATTTGGGTCAAAACATTATCCACAACTATAAATTATACCTACTTAAATAATTTAATTCATAATTTGCCTACTAATAGATTATTAATTTATTCACACTAATATTTATTTTAACATAAGGATTATTAGTATTACATGATCAATCTTAGCTTCATTATACTTTTTTTTTTCTACACAATTAGGAAACAAAATAAATATTGTAATGAAAACAGTTTACAATATTTTTTCATGTTTAATTAGTTACTGGTACCTTAATATAGAGAAAGGAAAGAAACATTTTAAAAAGAACAATAGCAAAAATATATATAAAAGGTAATGTTTAGTTTCACAGATTTATTAATAATACCTATAATATCCACAAACACACTTCCTTGTGAACAAGTATTACAATAAATGACCAAAATATCAAAAAAAAAACACTAATGCTAAACTAGATATTTTGCCTTACGAAGATGTTCAAATATATATAATATGGGCCACTCGAAAGAATACTACCGAATTTCACATGTAGCAAAATTTTGTTTTATAAGCTTAACATTTAAATTTGCACTTACACATTTGTACAATTGTCAAAAACATGAAAGTTAAAAAATTTAAACCACAAACATGACAAATAATTATTTTTTATTGTTCACAATTTAATTCATAGTTGAAGTTGTGTATTAAATGAGGCAAATAAAAGAAATAATAATTCTAAATAATAAAAAAACTTGGCTAGATATTTTCAGAGTGACACAAGTTTTGTGCTCAAAATTACAAGAAATATTTATAAAAATTATACTATTTCTCAATTTTACTCATATTTAGACATTTTTATTTGGACATAAACTTTCACCCAATTTGTCAAAGTCATCATTTCTACATAAAATATTTACGGACTTGAGATAATGGCAGAATCTGTTATTTCTTTTCATTTTCGAATCGGTTTTTGATCTTTCCATTCTACATATATCGCGACAACTTGGCCAGTAATCCAATGAGACTGCTTTACGGTCCAACACAACTGATGGATTTAGGTAAACAACCAAGCTTTTGTGTATGTCCACAATTTTGTCACGTTTCCTGTAAAACAAAAGATTTATTTTCAGTTAAAATTTTTAAATACCATGAGGAAGGTTTTAAAGGAAGATCAGTTTTAAAGCATGTGGTTTAAATTTCTAACAACTTTCAAAATATAGATATCAATTTATAATGTTTCAACTGAAAGTAAAATTAATTAAACAATGAAGTATGTTCGTGGTTGAAAAGTCTCCAAACTATACTGGAGCAGACATCCCATGTACAAAAAAGTAAAAAATTGCCTGTGGTAGTTTTAAATTTTGTGTGGTTCCTGACTTTTAATGAGCTAACATCTAGTGAAAGCCTTTGAGAATTTTATGTATTTGCAGTAACCAAGACAAAAAACGCTAAAAATAAAATTATGTACTAAAAAGTGTAATAATTCCAACATACCTTTGTAGAGCCATAGGGGGAAAGTGTATGTATGTTTGATGGTCATACTTTAATATTTTTTGTGCATGTGTAATGCTATCTACCATAAGGCTGTGTGAAATATCTTGTTTCATCTCGGTATTTCTATCATAATAATCAAAATTTTCACTCTCTGTTAAACTTGCACTTTCAGTTGAATGCCAAGGGTTGGATGTAAGATCTGATCTCAAAGCTGCTGTAGTTTGAAACAAATCCAAAAATGAAAAATCTTCTATAGTAGATGATATTGCTTCCAACTCTAATATTTTAATTTTAGAATTCACTGTTTCTTTCTGAAGAGACGTTTTCATTTCATTTTTACCAAAACTTAATAGTTGTGGTAAACTCCACCAAACATTAAAATCAAGACAGGGTGATGGATTGTATATATTTAACTGTTTACACATATAATACTGTATACTTGAATTCCAAAAATCATTTGATATTGAAGATTTTTCTTCAAGATCATAATTAATAGGCCATGATGTACTAGAACTTTCATCCTGGACATCTAATTTATTGTTAAAGATTTCAGTTCCTTGAAATATACTTTCTTGTTTACAAATGTATTTTTGAGATGTTATATAGTATTGCAAATGGTTAATACATTTTCTTATATCTCCCTTGAAGAAATCTAAAAGTTTGGATCCTAACCCTGGGTAGCAAATCCCAATATCCACCAAACACAGGATATCCAACCATGTGCCAAGCATTCTGGGTAAAAAGGGTTGCAAATTTATAACTTGACCATATTTCAAGAACTTTTGCAAATGTGGGCATTGCAATGACTCAGTTATTAAAATAACCGGACGCTTAGAACTATGAATAATTTGTGCAACTGCTGAACAAAAACCATCATCTTGATCAAACACAATATCTGCATCATCTATAAGAATAAGAGACATAACAGTTCTCATACCTTCTTGACTTGAAAATGGTTCAATGTTCTTTTCATTTTTAGCAAGAAAAGACTTTTGTGAGGGTTTTTCGTTGGTTTTTGTAGACCTTCCACATTTTTTCGACTTTTTTAAGACAATAGTAACTCTATCACTTGATTTCTGAGAATTTTCTTTATCTCTTTGTCTATCTACTTTATGTGATTGTGTTGCTTCTTGTAAGTCTTGCAGCATTATTTTACCAGTTCTTTTGCTACTTGCATTAACCTCAATAACTTTCATTGATAACTCTGAGGCAACAGCATAGACACTTGATGTCTTCCCACTTCCACTTTTACCAGTAAGTATTAAAAGATTGTTCCTCATTGTTATTACATCACCACTATCATTATCTGAATAACAAAAATCTGATGAATCTGAATGATTTTTTGTGACATCATTTTCTGTCCAAGTTATTAACCATTTCCTAAGTTCTTTAATACTATCAAAATTACCAATTATTTCTTTGGTTGATGTTGCTTTATATTTATCTGTCCATTTTAATTTATCTGGGTTATCAAGACATATGTCTGTGATACCATTAATTACTTCTATGCTATTATCAAAGTTATTATATTTTAACTCCTCAAATTCTCCTCTACTTCTAGCTTTCAAAGAATGATATGTACGGTACACTGGAAATTTTGTATACATTTGCTTCATAATTTTTAAAAGGAATTCAGTATTGCATCTAACATCCAAAATATCATTGGTTTTTATTATGTCTAACCTTAACAAATTTTGAAATTCAGCTTTTGGCACATGTATTTCATCATCATTATTTAACAGAGGTAAAGATAAAATGCAATTACTTGCCTCAACAAGTTTTGGTGTAAACTGTTGAACATGAATAACTTTAGGGAAAGTATTGTAACTTGTATTGTTATTGATTTGTGAACTTTTGTTTTTCCTAAAATGTTTTGGACTCCCACAGTGTAAGAATTCTTGTTTAGCTTTCAATTCCTTAGCAGTTGACTGTGGTTTTGACATAAAAATTGGTGCTAGCTTTGGTTTCTTATCCCTTACAATATTTGAAGGTAAATGTATATTATATTCTTTACTTGAATGCTGTTTTAAACTTTTTTCTGTCCTTTGCTTCTTTCTACATTTTGTGTTTTCAATTTGATTATTTTTACATTTTGTGTTTTCAATTTGATTATTTTTAACCAGTTCTGTTTTTTTTTCAATGCTTTTTTTCTTCTTTGGTGTAAAAATGTATAATTCTTCATCTGATGTAGATGAAGCATTATCTGTAAATTTGACAGGTTTTCTTTTATTTCTTTTTGGTCTGGTTGAAACTGAAATTTTTTCTATGCATTTCACAGTTTCACTTTCATTGCTGTGTTTCTTTCTCTTGCGTTTTTGCCTATTACTTATTTCATAATTTTCCATATCTTCAGAGGTGTATATTACTTTATCAATAAACTCACAATCAGAACTATTAGCAACAACAGGAATTGTCTGAATTCTGTCATCAACAACAGTTACATTTTTCTTTTTCTCTTTATGTGTAAACTTAACTTTTATAATTGTTTGATTACTATCATGGATATCATTCTTAGAGGTGTGAGCAATACATTCAGAATCTTTTGTGATAACATTGAAATAGCAAAGCATATTTTCTTTTTTCCTAATTGATGGTGATAGTTTATTAAGGAACTCGATTTCTTCTTCTGAAACAGTTTTATTATAAGTAATTTTCGGAACAAGGACATCAGGAAGTATTGATGACTCTGTGTTATTGAAAGTAATGTTTTTCTCTCTTTTGATATCTTCAATGTTTAGATTATTTTCTTTTATTTCACTTAGATTACACATAGTGACTTTATTTTCTTCTCTGTTTAAATTTAAGTCAGATTTTAATATCATATTTTTTAACCTTTCAGCTCTTTTTTCCATTTTTTTCTTAACATATAATTCTCTAGATTCCTCCCGTTTTTGCTTTTGTAATGCACCTTTAGCTTGTGCCATTTTCTGTAATAAAAGTGTTCTTTTTGCATTTTTCCCTTTTTTTTCAACTATGTCCGGATCATGACATGTTTCTAGAACACTTTCTTTACCAGGAGAATTGCTACCAATTACCTTATTTCGAGAATCCATTAACAACTTAAAAGCATCTGTTTGTTTCTTCTCTTGTGTTTCTTGGCATAAAATTAAAGACTCTTCAGAGCATACAGAATTTATATCATATACTTCAGCTTCTGTATCTAAATTATCCTTTTTTTCCCTCCGCATTTTAAAACCATAAACTTTTGAAGATTCTGTGTTACTTTCTACAATAGTTTGATTGGGAGACTTGATAGTAAGTGATTTAATAAAAAACTGAGATACATCTATAATTTCTTGATCTTCTTTACCATCTTTTCTGAGTTTATATTTTTTCAGTTTCCGTTTAAGCGTCTTAGTACACTTTGATTTCAAGATATTGTCACTACATCGTAAAACAGTTCTGCCACTATTGTTGTTATTTCTTAATAATGATGATTCTTTTTCGGTTTTTCTTAAAGTAACACTATCTATACAAATTGACATTCCTATCCTGGAGACAAATTATTGTAAAATGTAATAAATAAATAAAAATAAATAGTAAATTATATTAAATGTTTGATTCAGAACTGTTTGTAGTTTATAAAACTTACGTTCTCAAAATAGTACATATTAAAATACGGAATTAGATATAACTTAAAGCAAATAAAGTATAAATAGCACATAAAGTATATGTTGCATTAGGTAATAAAATATTACTAATAAAACAGCATTGTATTGTTTAAAAACAAAAAGAAATCATGTGAAATTTGGCGCCTTAAGATTGTTTCTAGTTTATAACACTGACACTTGACAGTGACTTCAATTATTGTTCAAACGTCACCAGTTGTTTTTGACATATCCTTCTTTCTAATTTGTATGCCTTTAATCTTTCTTTTTGCGTTCTACGTTTAATTTATATCTCTCTCTATATATATATAAGTGTGTGTGTGTGTATTTATATAAAATTTTCATTACTATAATTATTTTGTTACAAATTTTAATACATAGATAATAGTAACTACTATGTGTTCATGTTTCATGAAAAATAAAATGATTTTCAGCTTTCACATTAATAAGAACACTTGAAAAATGTCATTGTATAACATTTTACTATTATGAATATTGTATAACATACTCTGTGATATTATATTATAGACATCGTACTTGGTAATATTATGATCTATTGGCTATGCTACATTATTTCGACAGCCAGTTGGGCGAGCGATAGTATTTTCGCAATTTACATTATAATACCTATTACTTAAATTTGATGAAAATGTCTTCTAAAACACTCGTTAACCCTTTTATTCGTCATGTTGCGGTTAGTTCACAATGTTTTATTTATTTTTTCAAGTCCAATCAATAAATACTTATAATTTGGATTATGTCAAACCCCTGTTATGTAAAACCATTTCTACATACTTTGGTGACTAGAGAATAGTTTACAAAAATTACTCTCTAAATTTTTGTTTGTATATTACAGAGCAGGGGATATGCCCAGGCTGTACCAGCTGTAAAAAAAGAAGCTAGCCTCCGGACTTGTGTTATGCCTAATAAAATTTTTGTAGCCGCACTTGACAATAGATCACCAGTTACTCGACTTACTATAGCTTTTAAGTATGTAAATTATATTCTTTCATTACTAATTTGTCAAGTTTTCAACATGTGTTGTCTGATTATAAAATCAATATTTATGTTACAGAGCTGGCTCTCGGTACGAACCACAAACAGAGTTGGGTCTTGCTCATGTTTTGCGTTCTGCAGCTGGACTCTCAACGAAGAATGCCAGTGCATTTATAATTCGTAGACGACTTGCACAAATTGGCGCATCCTTTACAGCATCTGGTGATCGTGAATTCATTTACTATACTGTTGAAGTAAGAAGTTTAGTTTATTCATTATAAATAATTCACTTATTTTATTAGTAACCTCCTTATAATTGTTATGAATTTAAGAGAAGTAATTAAAATCATGTTATGTTTAGGCAACTCAAGATCACCTACAAATTGCTTTGGAATATCTAAACAAAATTGTATTGAACCAAGAATTTAGACCATGGGAGCTGAGTGACAATGTGCCACGTCTTAAATATGACATTGCTGCACTTTCACCACAGGTATTTGTATCTACTGTACATAATAATTTTATTATTTATACATTAGTACTTTTAGCAAATATTTTATGTTAATTTTAATTGTTCACAATGTTATAAAGCTCATACATATAGAGGTGGTCAAGTATTCACTATCCTATATTCTATGATTTTTTTTGGGAAAGGAAAATAAATTGTTAATGCAAGGAATACAAATTTGACTTTAATGATGTTTATCAAAATTTTGGTGATTAATATATAATTTCATTGATTATATATTGATTATTAATTGGTTAACAAGAGATAATACAAGTTTTCCCACCAACATTTATACAAGGTGCTTGAAAGTGTTCTTTGTAATACTTGTCAAATATAGACTGTGGACATGTTACCATTTAGCAAACTATTTATAATTGAGGTTTCACCCAATACACTGAAATTATACATGTGAGAAAATTTAATGAATCTTTGCTCAAATTTAATTTTTACTAAACTAATTGAAATAAGGCAATTGGCCAAATGTCTAGTGAAACTACTATGATTAGATATTAAATCTAATATATTATTTATTTGTGCTTCACATGGAGACCTAGTTGCAGTGCAATTTGTATTCATTACTATCAATGAATAATTAGGTAATAAGATTTTTTCTGTATAATTAAATAGGTTAGAGCAGTTGATTTGCTACATAAGGCTGCATTTCGCCATGGACTGGGAAATTCTTTGTTTATTGCTCCAAAGAAAATTGGAAAGATCAGCTCTGAATCACTTCAACATTTTGTTTCTAATAATCTGTTATCAAGTCGCTGTGCTATTACAATTGTTGGAGACAATATGGTAGGTAAATTTTTAATTATATTATTATAAGTCAGATTTTCTTGTTGTAATCTAATCAGAAATCTAAGTGATCTGTAATATTATTGAGTTTATGTAAAATTACCAAAGTAAAATGTTATTAATGAAAGAAAAATAATAATATTGTTATAAAACTATTATTTCAGGACAAAGCTAATGTGGTTGCACAAACTCTTCAATTAACATTGTCTGGTCAAGAACAAAATGAGACCACATCTTATTATGGTGGAGAATTAAGGTAGGGAATGTACCTTCGCCGGCGTTGCCCGCATTGCACGCACCTGCACCGCCTGTGGAACCAGTTCCTGCGTCCACGGCTGCACCTCCCCCGACCATCTGGGGGAGGACACAGGCGGGCCTGCTCACGCGGGCATCCTCTGGCAGGGTCGTGGTCGTATCCGCAAGGCT
>DWQX01004325.1:0-15302 GCA_018245475.1 Pharmacophagus antenor
TTTAATGTTTGGCTATTATATTTTTTTATTTCAAATTTTGGGGTTTTTAACAACTGTGGGGGGGGCCCCCCCCCCCCCCCCACAACCGGTTGCTCCGAATAAATTTCTCGTCGATTACATCGCAAACCTTGAGTCACGCACAACTTACCCTATTGAATCATATTTAAATGCACATTACACCATTTCCTTGTAAGTGATCTTCCATGCCGCTCATTAATCATGCTTTGGGTTCCGTAAGGAAATGGATAACATAAAAGTATTTTTTTTTATTCCTTGATTTGTTTTAATACTATTCATATAATGATTATTTTACTCTAAACACTTAATTATGCAAACTAAAGGCGTCCATGACTTTGTTATTAATGAAGAATGTCTTAAATAATTTAGTCTCAAAAATAAACATAAATATTAAGTTTATATAATTAGTAAAAACAATAATCAAGAATCAATAGTGAGACAAAAAAGGTTTGATGTTATTATTTTAAATTAACAATATTTCAATTTAAAATAAATTCAGTTACGAAAATAATTATTTGTATAATATGTAAATAATTATTACGACATTTTTAAGACGCGTTAGTAAATTAAGGCTGTAAATTTTTTAAAGGTTAACAATTGCCCCATCTCTCTGTCCTATCCATTATTTCTCTTCAGTCCTGGAACGCGGTAATCCGTTCTATTTAAAAATGAAAAGGTAATAGCCTTTTTTTTCGATACGGCACCCATTACTATTAAAGGAAATCTCGCCACCCTGCGGTTTTTGTATTTTGACATGTCTAATGATGGCGAAAAACAGCTAGATCAGACGGGTGGCTTGGAGGCAGGAGGAGGGAGGGGGTGTCGAGGGGTCATAAGTGAAACGTCAGGGGGTCGATATGGGTTGATTTTCCAGCATCAGTCATAACTTGTATGCGTTCACAATAGAAGCCTGTTCTATATTACAGTTTGATTATTTACAGTATACGTTAATCATATATTTTTTTTTACCATTTTAAAGTATGGTGATAATTATTATAAGTAAACTTTCCATCAAATAATAATAAGGTTATTTACTAAAAGATGACAAATATTTTTTTAAATTTGCAATGTAAGTGCTAAAATTATAAATTATCAGCATATAAAATTTTTTTTCATACCAATGTTACACAAATACTAATATATTTCGTATCTACAAAACTAAGATAAATCGATTATAACAACACAATATAATTGATAAACATAGTTCTTTTTTAAACACTTCATGTGTAAAACCTACCCATATAGTATAATAAAATAAAGAGATAAGTAGTGTTATCCTAAATAAGAATATTATATACGGAACTTAATACATTATAGTATATAACCTTTATATTATTTATTATTTGTCATTAATATGATTAACAACCCACCTTCATTCAATCAAATAAAACATTTACTTGTATACTTGAATTTTACTCATTAACTTTACAACAAAAACTCACTATAATGTCTTTGTTCTCTTACACAATATGGCCGTTTTGCTTAATTCATAAATTATTTTAACAACTATATTCATGTACACTCTTACAAAATTAATCATATTAGCGACTCAATTTATAATTACACTCAAAATTTATTATTTATATATTTACCAAGATTAATAATAAAAAAAATAAACATAATTTCAAAGTTGGTAACATTGAAAAATAAAAACTATGTATTTAAATGTAGTAGTTTAACGACATCTGTCTGGCTAGTTACCAAATTCATTGTCAATTTGCCGCAATAACAGCATTAAACTTCCGTGATCTGTATACATTATACTTTAAACTTTTCGGGTCTATATCGCATAAATATTCACTAGGTACGATATCTAACAACCCTCGGCGTTTGGTCGCGAGTTGCATCGGACATGGTCGTGGGGCAGACTCGATGCGAATTGTGAATATTTACGCGATATAAGCCCAAAAAGATATATATTATAAGGCATTACTGTGTTTCGGCAGTCTAATTTATGGGAATCGGAGTATTCTGGGCGAGCACACTTCGCCATTTACTGCATTATTATTAATAACCATCACGTGAAATTTGAGTTTACCACAATCATTCTCATAAGAAAATAGAATAGGTAGAGAAGTATAAATATATCCTCTTAACTTATTTAAATTAAACCGTTTAGACTCATCCATTTAGTCTTGTAGCTACTCCATCGATCGGTCGTTCGTCTTCTTTTTCGTTTTCTGTCATCGTAAACTCGTCCCAAAGCGATACTAATGAAGTAGGAAATCCAATTAGCGGGCTCGACGGTGGTTTCCAATGGCGGGCGGAGGGCTGAAGCAAATTCGCCGCACTGAGACGCAGCGACAGAAGCTTTACGGCCCGAGTTAAATCACGATACGCGATAAAAATGTTATAAATCGATTCCACCAGGTTGAAGAATTAAATGGATCGTAAAAATTAATAGACCTCTGTGGCGTAAGGCGGACCGTAGTGGCCCCTTTCCACTCGAACGCCACTTCCAAGTTTATGAATTACTTCGCAACTTTATGACGGCTCTGTCAGGCCACGGCTTTTTCCCCGCGTCACGTGTTGTGGACGTATGTGAAATTGGTTTTTTTTTTCAAGCGGCGGTACGTTACGATTTAGGTAAATATTCACTAGAGGGATGTACCATGCGAAACTTTCACGGGAATTTTATTATGCGTATCACAATTTTCTCACAGATGAAAATTCCGAGAGAAACATTCACTTTCAATCGTGAGTGTACGGTATATCAATACAAAGTCGTTTCGGAATATGTTCGGGTAGGAATAATAGGAACACGTACAAGGTGCGCGGGAAAAAGAGGACTATATCGCATGCTCGATCTTTATTCTATGCATAAATACCATCTCCTGTGGCGCTATGCACGCCTCGTCCACAACTATTGAATTTTATAATGTTTTTATAAAATATTTATTTCTCGAACATTTCTATACACGTGTACACACACAGTATTTAATGTTATTATGATACAATTAATGGTTAAACCTAGTAGTAATATTTAACTTATTTTTATTTGTCAATTACAATACAGACTTATTTATAATATGTATGTTATTTCTCCATTAGTTATTAGAGTTTTTTAATTTATATTCTGTTATATTATTTTGTATAACTATCAAATCAGTAATAAGTGTAAAAACTAATTTATTTTTCATCAACTAAGATATTTATTAAATGAATTAATTTATGATACATTGGTAGCAAAAAATGCTCAGCGAAGGTGACAGGGAGAAGCTATGCCCTTCCCTGTGATCCAGTGTTCTTGGCTGGCATGCTTAACCATCTACGGCCACTGTCACATATCATGTTGTGAAATCGATGTCAAGTGTTAGCCTATTGTTCAAGAAAAAAATAGGTAGTTTTAAACGTAATACTTACACTTCCTTTGCTGTGAAATATTTATGAATGTATCTCTATTCTTTTTCCAATTTCATACTTAAAATGTTTTGTGACGAACGTGTCGGTAGGAAATCTCACGTTTTCGGCGTGTCGTGATCGCGACCGGCCATTCTATGTGGGGTTTATTTATGGAAACGCCACGGCCGTCGCACCTCTCCGCAGACACCCTAGTACGTTACCCACCCATCTTGGGAATCGAAAGGTCTCGACACCGAATAATCGATATGAGATCAGCGCTCGTTACCGACGCCTTTCCTATGCTTACTAAGAAAATACGACTGTATTTGAGTTTATTTTTAAATTATTTCTTATTTAACATCGACAGATATTGTGTTATTCGAAATAAAAACTTAAGGGTACATTACATTGTAGATGGCTATTTTGTTTTGTCATTTGAAAAAATATATTCATTAGGAATGGATATCCGTTTTGATAACTAATTATTTGTCATTTGCTCCGTAAATGGAAATAGCTCGTTATTAACATAGTTTACATTAACTGTTAAATGATGTATTTAATATCAATATTTGTAGCTATTAAAATTTCGGTGGTTCCATTTGTAATTGAAATTTTCAGCTATTGCATAGAAAATAAATATACATATATTTTTATAATACATACCATAAACAGCCTATTTTTTTATTTCGGCATTGGGCTAACACGTGATGTGAATTTTTCATGATATGTTCGAGTGCTGGAACACAGTAGCGCTCTTATAGTGGTAGGTTAACATTGGGGGTGGTAGCTACCTAAGATGATTCGAAAAACCTTACCATCATCCAGACACTGTTGCATCTCTGGACCACTCCTCCATAAACAGAGATACAATGATAAAATATACCAATCCGGCCATATGCGAGTTGGAGATCGTTGTATGTTCAAATGTCCATGGAATATATCAAGCTGTATTGACCGAACACTCGTATTTGTGTGTAATATACGTAAAAAAACGTGCGATGGACTTACATCACAGCTAACACCATAAGCAAACTTTCCTTCAGCATTCGTTAATTATTAATGCTTATTGTACAGCTCTGTAACCTGTTGTTAAAACTTTTCAAGACATTTGTTTATTCACAGGTGCAATTACATTATTTTTGACGTTACTTGTGAAGTATTGTATTTTATATTTACGCTACAACGACCGGTATAAGTGTATTATATGGTACGGTATACAATTACTTGATGAACAACTGTCATCAAACTAGGTTTTAATTACATTCGTCATTGATTAAAACGAAAATTGCTGGTCTTCTATAGAGGCGTTATTTTAGAATGCTGACTATCAACAAACCTTTAGTATAGAAATAAAAAGAAAAAAAAAATGAAGAAAAATAAATTGCAATCTGTAGTTACTATTACGGTTTTTTATTTATTTTTTGTTTATAGATTAAAACACTAAAACAGTTTTATTGAAGTAAAATCTTTTGAAACGTTTTAAAAATAACGCTATATTAATAACAAGTTGGAATGCGAGTAAATAATGAAATATAAAATGCAGTGCTTAGTTTTTTTTTTAAACCTAAACTAAATTCGCCCGTCTGACCATAAAATATAGTTTATAAAATGATTATAGTAATTTAATTATAATACAAAAAAAACATGAAAAACACATTGTTACGAGTCCTGTCATATACATTTAGATGAATGTTGAATCGGTCTTAATGTCATACAAAAGGAGACACCGAAACGTCGAGATAATTTTTATAACACAAGAAGGTTCTCAATTTAGCACGAAACCATTTTTTTTTCTATTTCATCGATTATTTTATAACTGTAAGATTCTTTTCGATGGTTCTATTCTTTTTTTGAAAATATTTGTAATTCGAATTTGATCCTACAGAAATAAAAAAAAAACCGTAAGGTGAAAGAATGCAATCGCACAAACGATGGTCGGTATGATATTGAATGACTTAAAACGTAACCACGGGCCCTACTTTATTTATCGTCGATTCGAAGATTAGTAAAAAGAATTATTAGTGTAGTCATTTTTGATTGAGCTTCATCGATGCAGTGCACTTGACGCCTTCGAAAAATGTAACCTCAGGCGGCTCGTTTCGTTCAGGAGCGTAATAACAGGCTAGATGCAAGCGATGCGGGCGTTAAAATTCATTAGCGTCTGCAGCCGGGCCATTCATCAATCAGTCGTATGATTGATGACGTGTTGAGACTTGTTTGAAATTGAGCGCTTGTTTATGAAAACATTCGGAATGATTTTTATGTTGCCGATTGGATATGGAAAGCGTGTGTTACGTTTCCAGCTTTGTATAAATTCATATTTACATGCCCGTGTGTGAGTGTACCACGCGCACACCAACATAAGCATGACCAATGCATGTATTCATATATTTAAAGTTGTGTGAATAAATTATTTAACTGAAAACATGGAGGTTTGATGTTTATTTCTTCCTTAATTCATATAACACGCATAACTTTTTTATGATAATTTCGATTTTGACTATTCTTTAATTATTTGAAAGTGTATATTTTTAAACGAAATTTCAAGGGCCCAATTTCTAGATGTATACTTTTTTTCGATCTTTTAATTTGGGTATTTCGTGCGGTTTTGATTTTTTTTCCAGCATTGTAAAAAGTCAATTCCAAAGTTCGAATTCATAACAATAGAAAGGATTGATTTTACACCTGTTTGTACTTTCTGTTAAAATTTTCTTCTTTTTCCGTTTTCATTTACTATTGTACCGATTTTTTGATGAAAAAAATTATCATAAACATATGTCTTGACTAACTTTGTAACGCATTTATTTAGCGCTTACATTGTAACGCAGGGTCTCGGGTTTGATTCCGGGGACACATTAGTAGTGGATTTTTGATGGTAATAGGTGGCACGATCTTTTTGGAATCAGCTTAGTTAGAATTCACTCTCAATTAAAATCTACCACTATAAAACAGCATTGCTGTGTTTCGGTAGTCATACATGAGCCAGAAGTATTCTAGATGCTTCTGGACGTTACACGCTTTACCACCAACGTCCTCACTGTCATTAGTGAAATTAAGGTCAAGATGATAATAAAAAAAAATGTGTATTTTGTATTTAATCTTCTTCGAGTTAAGAATGCGATTACTACCAGCAAATTTTGTTACTAAAATCTATGAAATAAACATTTTATTTTAACACCAATTAAACTTCTTTAGGCGGGAAAACAGTAATTAATTATAGAAGTAATTAATTATATTATTACACGATAAAATAATTTCCGTAGAAACACGGCATACTGTGTGCATTTCGGAAAGTTGCGACTCCCCGCGTGTTGCGGTTCTCTATGGGCGACAATGATCACTTTATATCAGATGAACCATTCATTTGCTTACCGTTATTTTATAAAAAAAAAACAGTATTGTGCCTGTATATAAACGTGAAAGGAATAAGACGCCTCAAGATTAACTGCGTTCCTTTTAATTTGCATACAAATGGTGTGTTATGAGTTCGTGTAACCCCATTAAACGACGTCTGTGGACACACATTTACGTTCCTAATCTTGATTACGTTAATTTAAACAGCCATAGCAAATTATCTAGAAGAACATACAAATCCTATTAACGTAAATCCTTAATAAATTACGACAGAAACTTTACAGATTTTTTTGTATATAATGTGTAAAATAAAAAGTCAATCATTCAAATGAAAATTATTATTTTTAATTTTTAATTAATTCCATTTAAAAACGAAAAAAAAAATTGTTCGAAAGTTCGGTTTTGTAACTAATGGGAGTCTTTGACCGATTGCCTTCGATTGAGAAGTGAGTTAATTGTCTACTTGCCGTTGTGTTCAATCATTTGCCTTGTGAAAAAGAGATTTAATTTCATGACCTTAGAATTAAAACGCCTAAATAATATAATAAGTTGCAATATGGATGGTGGTACGCCTGACTAACTAACATACATAACTACTTTGTAAAATTTGCAACAATTAAAAGTGACAAGACATTATTAAAATGACATAGAAAAGACATAATTATAAAAGAAGTTTTTGCGCCAAAGAATACATTTTTGCGATATTAAAACAATTTAATTTAAGTAATTTACAAATGAATGCGATTTTTTTTTCATTATTTCTATGGTCCACTTTTGAAATTTCATTGAAAATATGTTGAAATTGAATTTGGAATCTCGACTATATGAAAAACTACCCGTCGTACATGAAAAAAAAAAAACTACCAAAGTACACGTATGTTAAATTCAAACGCGTCATTTTAGCGTTCCGAGTTAGTCACGGTGCCGCCATCAATAACTCCCGTCTACCACATCGGACGGAAAATTCAATAAAATTCTATCAAATGATTTCATAGTTTCCACGGCAGTCGGCTTTATTTGCAACGAAATTTTGGCAATTTGCTCCGCGAACGTTTCGGCTGCTGTTTAATGAGTTTTCTTATTATCGCCTAACTAGTGGCTAGTTACCAACTCCGATATGAACCTGTCGCTAAAAGAGCGTTGCTGTGCTCCGACAGTCATACGTGTGAATCAGATTATAGTGAGCTTTACCGTCTACGGCTTAGTGGTCATAACATCATATTAAATTGAGGTTACGTGTTAGCCAATTGTCGATAAAAATCTCGACCTCTCTGAATTTCTTTTGCGCACCCTACCTGCTACGCAACGTAAGTATCAGCCGATATCAACGTCTTTGTTATACAGCCCAGTTGAAGGTGCCTATCGTCTTCCGGTTTAGAATATCCCATTCAAAAAGGCCGCTGTCGTAGTGCTGACAGGCCATCCCTTTAACATGATACGTGGCGTATTTTCCCGTAGCGGTCGTTAACGTGTGATTTGTTAACAAAAGGAGAAAAATATTTTTTAGATTATATTACTATCTTATACATTTATGGGTTTAGAGTTTATTGCAAGTTATTATTCGTGGCCAAATCCAAGATTTCTCGATCAGATGTAAACAAAAAAGAAATAATATCAAAACGCACCTGGTGGCAGCGATTATACATGGAGAATAAGGTAATGAAATATTAAAAAAACATAATCTAAAAATTTAAATTAATTGAACAAATAACTATTTACTCTACTATAAAGCAAAATAACAAGCAAATTAATAATGATTATTTAATATGTGTAAGTTGTTTGTTATCAGTGCAGAAGATATTTTATTCATTATTCCTATGAAAAGAAAGATTTTTCATAATAAAATGTATATAACATTTTTATCAGCTGTAATTAGGAATTTATAGGACATAAAAATAAAAACTTGAAGTTATTTTTAAGGCGTCAATAGTCGAACATAATTTTAAGCAATGTTTGTTTAGCATCTCTTTAACGATTTATATTCATATATTGTGTATCACATCGTAATTTACACTTTTTTACGCAGATTTGTTATATTAAAAAAAAAAAACAAAATTTCTACGTCTTTAATAGATTTATTAGGCTGAAGCAATCATAACAAACATCGACAGTGAATTTTTAAATTTAGAACACGAACATAAATCGTGGAAGCAACAAATTTAAAGCCACCACCAGTGCTTGCTTCAATCGATACCATAGCTCACAAATAAGGGGAGGAAAACTCCCGTATTGTGCATAACCTTCGCAACCAGACGTCCTAATCGCCCCTTTTGAAATCCCAACTAACGGGAAACTCCCATTTACATAACAATAAAAATGCGATTCAAACATCTAGAAATGTCTGTGCGATATTCACGGATCATAAAACCTTGTACGCTCTCTGAGCACTCGCGCTGATTTACTTTGACCTCCTGGCACACCTCTATCTACTATTTCGTGACCATTAGTCACTGCGGACGAGCTGAACGTAAGGACCACGATATAATGGACGAAATGCTTAAAAGCTTGCATTGTCATTCGCGATACTAAATATCATGATTTGTTGGCGGTATTTTCCCCAGGACTCGGTAACATAATTTTCTTATTTAAATAATTTCAATAGTATTTAAAGCAAAATGCAGAGGTATTTCGAACTTACTCGATGGATAGTATTGAACTGGAGTTGGTCAAATATCATTTTACATATGAGTATCAACATAGAAGATATTTTTATTTGAAAATGAAGACTAAATAAATTTAGATTTTATATAAGTTGTAATAAATCTTAGATAAACACAAAAAAAAATTCTTTTTCGGTAATGCTTATAATTGTTAATAACGTTAAGTCCAAAAAAATTTAATTAGAATAAGAATGTAAAAATATATACCTGACACAAAGTCAAAGTCGTTCAAAGGGCGATGTAAAAAATCTCCACTTTACTATAGTAGATAAAATTTGAAATTAGATAATACGCCAGAGAATTAGGGTCACCAACATTCCAATATACAAACAAATAGCAATAGATTGGCCACGTCTGTTATAGAAGTGTCCACTTATGGAGGGAGTACATGTGTAGCAATCGACGACCAGAGGGTAATGATGATGATGATGAATATAAGGATACGTGTTAATACCACAACACCTCAGGATCCGTAAGTTATCTGAACTGGAGTCTAATCTGGAGCAGTGTGCCGATCAAACAAATTCTACTTCGTGAGATTACGTAATCTTGGATCGCGTAGGTCCATTTTTAATCGGTTATTGGATAAATATTAAACTCAATTTCACATGATGGCAAGTAACAAAGAGGCCGTTAATGGTGATAAGTGTTTGCCAAGACTACTTCCGGCTTTTATATGTATGGCCGCCGGATTACAGCAATACTATTATGGCGACAGATTGACATGACAAGAGCGGTAGCTAGCCAGGCGGATCCGATAAACACTACCAACATTCAGACTCCACTATTCTGTGCCCCGGGAATTAAACTTTGGACTTTCACGTCACAAGGCAAGCAGCAAACCACTGCGCTACAGAGGTAGTCAAATTAAGCTGATGTATCATATTTTCCCTATTGGTTGTTAAAATAATCTCGTGGAGTATCATTAATAAAATTTTCCTTTAAGGCCAGATAGAACCTCAGCTCAATAAACATTTTAAATCTGTGCGGCACGTCAAATTTAAGAGCATTAAAAGTGCTACATAAGAACTGGCTCCACGCCAAAAACCAGTCCCCTCATGATGTCTAAAACTTAAGTCCAATGAAGAAAACTTGAGTACTAGTAGATGAAAACGTTACATAAGGTGTACTAGATTAAACTTGAACGCTTACGCCACTTTTAAAAGTTTAATTTTCGCCTTAATAATTATATTTTATGAAACCTTTTGGACAAAGGTTTTTTGCAGCCGTCCCGGCTATCTGCCACGTTTGATGTCCATCTGCCGCCATAGCAGTTTGCTGCGTTCTAACAGATATATATATGTGAAAGATAGAAGTGTTCTGGGCGAACACGCTTTATTATATACGACCTGATCGTCGTTTAACAACACGTGAAAACGAGTGTTAGTCTACAACCTTAAAAAAAACTTTTTGGATTGTTTTTTTTTTAATATTCATACAATAGTTTTCATCAAATCATTTTGACATCAAAAAAAAATCAATTGCTTTCATATAAATAAAGATAACATTTAAAGGTACTAGATGGTGGAGCTGAAATGTGCTCGTTCAGAGCACTGGCTCCCATATTTATGAATTCGGGAGCTGAGAATGGTTGTACAGTGGGTAGATTTAGCCAAGTAGTTTCAAACAACCCTAACGAAATATGTACCTTCATTATTTACAATGTTAATTGTTAAAGATAGTAATTTATCTACTTTGCCATGGTGGCAGTATAGATTTTTTTCTTTATTTGCGCTCGCCCAGAATACTTCTGCCTCTCACATGTATGACTATCGGAACACAGTAATGCTGTTATGACGACAGATTGACATTGAGGATGCTAGCCATGCTGGTGGGTTTGAAAAAAGTCTATCTTCACCTAAACTATTCACGTGGCCCGCGCGAGAAGCAGTAAAACATTGCGTTTCGCACAGTATGGCTTGCCAATATTGAAAATCACATTATATAAAGTCGTAGCGAAAAATTAAATTAAAACTCACTCTGGCAGCGGTTGAAGGCACGTGAAAAGTTTATCGCATCGTGTGACGTAAATGGAATAACACTGTCATTTTATTACGGAACAGGGTCGAACATGTTATTCCACCCGGCGTAGGAATGCGGGGGTCCGGTTGACCCCGTTCCGTGGGCGAGGTCCCCCAAGCGTCGGCACACGCGATCCCGGGCCACTGTGATCACGCAAGTCAAGCGCGCTGCCAGGCTCCCAGCGTACCGGTGAAGTGTTTGAAAAAAAAATCCATTAAAATATATTTGTGTTTCATTTGTTGATAACGTTGAAATAAAAGGGAATATAAATTTCTTTTCCAAGATAAGTTAACTTTCAGAATTGTTTTTTTTTTTACAATCAGCAATTGTTTAACACTTCACCTGAATTTCAATAATGTTAAGTGATAATAAGGCCGAAGATGTTAAAGCGTGTTGGATCTGAATGTTTTATCTCTATGACGGCAAACACAGCGATGCTATCATGGTGTCAGATTGCATTGATATCGGTAGCTAGCTAGACGCTTTGAAAATAATCCTATCGCTTTCCAATCTTCACTATTTCTGTGATCCCGAAATCGAATCAGCCACGCCCGTGTATGTAAAGCGGTTCATCACTGCGTAACGGCGGTAGTTAATAGAATAAGGATGCTTGTTGGTAAAAGAATGTATAATCGGCAGAAAAAAAATTCTATATCTCGAATTTGGATGTTAATGTTAGTTAATAACTCAATAAAGGATACTGATTTCAGTGATATATCTCTATCTTCCTATTATGTGAATTATATTTAACAAGAATTCTCGCTACACACTCGCTGTAATTGATGCAAGGAAATTTTATTCTGATTGTCTTCAAGTTTTCTTCATCCTTAATGATTGTTTTTGGAAACTAAAATGTGCTTAAATTTTAAAAGCAATGGTAAAAAAAAAGGAACATACATTTGAAATGTAAACACAAATAATTATGAGCAATAAGATATATACTCTATAATATATTGTAAATTTCATTACGTAACAAGTGATTTGAAGGTCTTTGACAGTATAAAGGACGAGTTCAAATTTAATCGTATTCAGTGCAGCAACCTCGTAGAAACTGTGTGTTTACGGCTTCTACCAGCTAGAGTTGTGGAAATGCTTTGGCAGCGTAAATTAATCGCATTGACTGCGAGAAGGAAGCTCGACTTCTTTCGACGTTAAGTGAATTTCATTTCACCATTGAAATTAAAAAAAGTTACAATACCTTAGACAGACGACTTTACTTGCATTTTGACTGCCTCCGTTGCGCAGTGGTTTACCGCCTGCCTCATAATTTGGAGTTCTCGAGTAGATTCTCGGGTCACATTAGCAGTGTCTGGATGGCGGTAGGGTTCTCTCGGACCCGCATGTCTAGCTAACTTCCTCATTCTCAACCTGCCATCATAACAGAATCGCTGACTTCAAGCAGATATACATTTGAGAGCCAGGGTATTTCAAGCGAGCAATCTTCACCATCTACGGTCTCATTGTCACTTAACGTCATATGAAATAGGAGTGAAGACAACAGGATTTCCTGTTGTCGATAAAAAACTTACAAGACTTCTCTTTTTTATTCTGAATTAAAAATGAAAAGTTGCAAAGCGCACAGTTCATCTTTCCGTAATTATTTTAAGCCCAATCTATTTTTATACGTCTTGTTAATTATTATTTTTAAATTTTACGTAATGTTAAAGAGATAACACATTTTTTTCCTAAGGTTACAACAAATCTTTTCTACAAAGGCACAATTGGAAATGTACAAAGGTTGTTCAAAGTATTATTCTTCTTTTTTTTGGTTCAACGTCGTTATAGAGCAGAATGTGATAATGCGGGTTCCAACTGCTTCCTTTCAATTTCTGATAAAATTTTTTACGTTAAAATATTTTATGCTAATATTGCTCGAGACTATTTTCTTCTGAAAATGTTAAATTTATTGTATTAATTAGTTTTATATACTTATTGTTTAAGTATTTGTCACGTTATAAAACTTATACGGCTACTGCCTTCAAGGGACAGTGGTTTACCCGCGTGGCTTTGAGTAGTGGAGTCTGGATGGTAGTACGGTTTTCCGAATCCGATTGGTTAGCTACCACCCTCAGACTGTCGCCGTAATAGCATTGCTGTGTTCCGGCAGTCATACATGTAAGAGCCAGTATTCTGGGCACCCACGCTTCACCATCTCCGGTGTCATTGTTACTTATTATAAAGTGAAATCAAGGTCGAATGTTACCCCATTACCGGATAAAGATTAATAGCATTACGAAAAAACCTATTTATAACACACACATGTAAATATATACATATACATGACCAAAAACTCATTTGTCATTGTAAGATATTAGTCCATATATTGTTAGAATTTATATTTAAATTAGCTAAACACATATTTTAAAATTGTCTCTATATGGTCAGTGCATTGAAATGAATAATTTTTGTAATGTAATAAATATTCAAATTTAACACGAATCGAGTTTTATTGATTTTCTTTTGCAACAGTAATCGCCATGATATTATATCTAATTTTTGTTTATTGACTTGTCAACATTAATATTAATACTATTGAAATGAATTAATCTAGTATGTAATAATTCTAACTTCACAAATTACTGAAATTATTTTGTGTTATCATGCATTTATTATGCGATTTTTTCTTAATTTCTAAATTTTAGTAACGAAAAATATTATTATTTTTCTATATCAATACATTTCCCTCCGATTGTATTTTAAATCGCTTTCATTTAGAGATCAATGAGAGCACTTTACTACGTTGCTCTGTTTACGTGCCCCTTGAAATTGCATGTATTTAATACGTATTGAATATTTTCCATTGATATTATTTCTTTATGTTAAATGTAAGTTCAGTGGTATAATACAGTAATTAATTAATTCATGGGTTATTATGCGTACCTTTGTGACTCATTAAAACCAAAAATAATTTCCTAATTTCAGTTTTGTTTAGTCGCAAATACTACGACTAACATACAATCTCTATGCGTTTCGCCACTACCCACGACATCTTCAGATGTTACGCAATCGACCGTCCAATTCAAAGAAAATATACGAGTTTTAATTACAGTGAGAAAAGGATGATGCAGAAAGTTAATTTTTGACCAAGACCTAACCTAATTAATGCAAATTTCAAATGTTGAACGATGAAAATAAAAAAAATGACAACGGTGTTACAGATTTTTGACTGTGCCTGTGGCTTCATACGATAAAAATGTAAT
The DNA here is from genome assembly GCA_018245475.1 of Pharmacophagus antenor. NCBI lineage: Eukaryota > Metazoa > Arthropoda > Insecta > Lepidoptera > Papilionidae > Pharmacophagus > Pharmacophagus antenor. The sequence continues at coordinate 14,597 of DWQX01004325.1, forward strand.
CTTTAGAAAATTTTCAGTCTGCTCTGATTGAGTGTAAGAGGTTAAGACTTTAATAACCGTTATGATTTTTTTTTGCTAAAATGTGAAGTTTGGCAATATTTCACGAAACTTAAATTACTTTGAATATATTATGGCCGCAATACTTTAAACTATCGACTTCGTTACGCAAGGGTTGAAGCATAAAAAAGTCTAACACGATATTGGCCTAGAGCCAGTCGCGGCTAGTCTCATTAATTTCAAAAGTAGGACTCGGGAAAAGCAACGAAAAACCTGATTCAAGTCTACGAAATGTCTATATACAGTCAAAGAATTCGTAACCGAGTAAAGCCTATAGACTGCATTTTTAATTAGTTTTCATTTTTATCACTTATTTTGATTTACGTATAATGCATATTACTCATGATAAAAGTTACTAATCTGTTAATAGTTTGTTGTCTAAATCATAAATAATCACAAGCGCTAAAGAGAAGCAAATAGAGTTGTCGAGAATTATAGGAATATTTGCACCATTATGCCTATTATAAATAATAACGTACTTCGTTTACTAAATAATTGTTGTAACCGAAATTATTATATAAATAATAAATTAAATACATTGTTTCTACTATTTCTTATATTAGAATCATTCAACAAAATTATAAGAATAACAATTACATTACTTTAATTTTGTTAGTAATGATAATGAAACTGGGACGCGCCAGTGTCG
>DWQX01004326.1:0-15300 GCA_018245475.1 Pharmacophagus antenor
CATACGCAGATTTAAAATATTTTGCAAATTATAACCTGTGTACAAAGTGGTCTCAAACTTTTGGCCGGCAGTGTATACTTGCAGCTTTAAAAAGCTGCAAAGTTCATTTGAGACTAAGGTATTATCGATACATTTATATTACAACAATAGAGCACGTTGCCATGTATACTTGAAAACATCGTACTTTATATATTAACGCTTATTATATATTAAATTACTTTTGTTATTAATGTATATGCCCCGAACTTTGACAGTACTTTTTACTTTGAAAGTAACTTTGAGGTAATGGGCGGATATGAATATTTGGTTTGTAAGTGTTGTACGAGTACACACCACGACTACTGTGTAAGTTCGCCAATAACGTCGATAAGTGCAGTAGCGAGAGCGCGAAGTGCTGTTGTCGTTCGCAAGTGATATTTCCGTCCGATAACTTACCGTCCCCGTCGTTCAGGGACATTATATTGTCATTATTTATATAACGACAGTGTCGAGACGACGCCATAATGTTGTTTAATTCGCATTAAGTACAATGAACTGGCAACACGACGCGTAGATCATTTTGTCTTGTTACCGACTAAATCAGGGTTGGGGAATTACGGACCGGAAGTTTTATAGGTTAGTTTTATATTGCAGTGTGGCTTTCCGTTCACAAGTGGTATTAAATGTTATTTTGGTATAGATAATCTTACCCATGCATAAGGCGGTGTCTTCCTACCTTTCAATTCCATCTAATGTTGTCCGGAAAACATCGCTAATAACTATTAAATCATCTGTTACGCATTGTAAATTTTTTAATTGTTTTATTACTGGAGTGCAATAAAACTATTGTATTCTTTTCTAGGCTATTCTAATTTCATCTTTGCAGGACTTTCACACATTGTATAACCTGATTGTACCTTTCGCGTAATAACTAAAATATGTACTAATTCTCTCTTTAATATTACGAACTAATTAGTGAATAAAATCCGAAGTATTCTATCGCGTCGGACACATTGTGTATAGTCTCGTAAAGAAAAAGAATTTATTAGCCCTTTCTTTGTAAGTCTATATTTTCGTGAAACAACTAAAATTTAACAGCAACAAATAAATGTTGTGTAGGATTCAGGAAGTTTCGTAATTTTACAATATCAATCACCTCCAGACTATGATATTATCAGTGGTTAAAATGTATCCCACATACGAATCCTACGCAGTGGTGATTCGTAGGCGTTAAACGAGTTACTATCGAGTTATTTATGATTTACTTGGATCTTCTCGCCAAACGAGGGTTTATCTTGATAATAACGAGATTATCATTGATATTAATAAAACTTAAGTGTCCGTTTGCATACATTCATTCTGAATAGTACCTTATTGTACCTATACATTAAAGTTTACATGAAACTATTTTTCACCAACAATGTCCAAGGGATAACTTCATGAACGCTTAAATTTCTCTTACGACTGACTTAGTAAAAAATTCTTCCTTAAAATAATTCCAGACAATTCTTATTTATATATATTTATCTTTACGAAAAGTTTGATTTAACACAGCTTACTAGATAAAGGATATATAGAGAAAATATATGACTGTATATGCTGTAGTAATTTTTTTTAATTCTCTATCGCCACCAAAATCAGTTTACTCGGTCTGCAAAAGCATTTTACTAGTCATCATTTTATACCCACTCAACGAGTACATTACCTACTAATTCCTTAAAAAGCAGCATTTAGATAAATGAATTGGTTTCAGCGACAAATTATTAAGAGGTTAAGTATTATTTTAAATATGGCGTTTAAATTGTTATGACTGTGACTGAGACATTCGTATGGTTCGTAGATTTAAACTTAAAGTTCTAATCGGGCTAGAAGTTAATCCTGACCGTTGCCTGAATTTTAATCGTCGGAGTGAGCCTTACTATTACCTATCTGCCCTTCAGAGCTTTAAAAGTTGTAATGTTGTTGTCTTTCATAGTAATAAATGATCATATAAATGTAATATGAAATAATTTTAACTATTACCTTAAACGAATTTGTAAAGTTAATTCCTAATTGGCTACTGTGTGAGTCACTGAATAAATGAATACACAAATAGCTAAATGTAATACAAAACGTTGAATGTTTGCAGCGATATCGTTTTATGTTGTATTTTTCCTCGCCGCCCTACTTCACCCTTAATAAAAACAGCCTACTGTATATCGAGCCGATGGATTCATTTCGAATTGCATTCGCTGGGGCGATGAATCGAGATAAATGCTACCAGTACACCTGCGCAGAGCTTACTTTGAAAATAATTAATCGTTTCTAAGCCATAAAAGTCATTATAAAAATTTATGACATAAATCGCCACGATGATTATATGTAAATGAAACTTAGACTATGAATATCAATGTAACGTAACATGTAGAAATTTAGAGTTTACGTTTATGTAAAACATGAGTGTTAATGTTACAATTTTATTCATAGCCCATTAAGTGAAAGTTTAAGTTTTTGAAGACTTTTCAAATGACATTGAAGCTGTGATGGTGAGAAAGTCACGCCGGAACTCGTATTATATTGTAAACATGATAATTAATTTATCGAACTTTTAACTAACGACCCGCTCGTTATTGGCCGAACGACTGCAAAATAGTCCCCTTCAACCCTCGCTAGTACAACTGTAGGTGACATTAAAGCAGAGGGGGAAAAATTCCAGGCTTTATAGTGCACGATGTAATCTTATTATGAAGATAAACATTTTTCATGTTGACATCTTTTGATACGCATAGGCTTTTTTAATGACACGCTTGAAATATTTATTAGCAACAAATGTAATCGGCAACTTATAACGAATTTTAATTTTAATTACACGTCAATATTTAAAGAAAATGAACAATCCGTGTAATAAACCTAAACGTACAACATTTTTAAGTACTTATAACGTGATCGAAGCCTCCTGTCTCTCTCTCTATCTCTTTCTCTCTCTCTCTCCGTCGTTCCCTTTTTCTCACTCTCTCCCATCCTTTCTTTGACAACAGTTTGCGGCAAATACTAACAGTCTTCACTTCCAATATTTTAAAATAATAGAACGTTCTTTAGGACCTTAAAACATGTTACATACATCAATGTTTTTAATATATTCAAACATCTATGTTTGATTTCAGGCGAGATGGAGGAGCGCGACGCTGACGAGGGCCCCGGGGTGCCCGACATGACCATGATGCCGGAGATAACCGAGTGCGCCATCAACGACAACCTCAAACGGCGCTACGTGCACGACCTGGTTTACGTATCCTTTGAAACGAAACAGCTGTCAGATCTCTATGTGCCAACATCGTAAATATGTAGAACTGTTACAAATTATAAAATTGCGTGTTATACTAAATCTAAAGGAAAAAAACTAAATGCGTCGGAATTCAACAGATTCATTACAAAACAGTTTAGAACATGTATACGAAGGTATAAAATGAATTGGTTAAAACTCACTAAATAATAAATAGACTAGTGCGTATTCATTTATGAAGAGTTAACTTCGTAATTTAATTACATACAATACATATGTAATTGTGTCCAATATAGAAAAGAAAAAAGTTTGATAACAACCTACACCTTAACATAAAGGTCGTAATGAAATGTGGAGATGGAACTATTTTGTTACCAACGTCCCTAATAAAAGTTTAAGGCCTTCGTATTTAAGCTCGTGTAGCAACTTGTTGGCTACAATTTTAATAAACTATTCAGTCGTTTGATGATTATTAACAGTATTTTGAAGTTTCTATCGAGTGAATTTTAAAATGTCATTGTTAATGTTATTGCTTTAAAACACACTTTGTACATTCGTTAATAATATATATTACCATGACCTCAAAGAGTATAAAATTGGTTTCTGTATTTTTAGTACATACATTGCTTAACCGCGGAATGTTAATAGGTAAACAAATTTTCCATATATATTTTCTGGAAACGGTTTACTGCCGCATGTATTGTTTTCCTCGTGCCTTATTAGAAATATTCCTGACGCAAATAATCAGACGTATACGGGCTCCATCCTTGTCGCTGTGAATCCGTACAAGGAGCTAGGATGTTACACAATGGTGAGTACAATATTTCGGTGTTCTTTTGCCTTCTACAAATTAGTCTTTTTTAGTTCGGCGACTTTTATTAAATTTACCATATCTAAGTTAAAATATGTCATTTGTCACTTCATAAGAAAAAATATCAACACCAAATCAAAATAAATACTGCGTTCATATCGCATGGAGCTAACAATATATAATAAAAACATCAGTTGTCGCTGCACAGGCACCATTCGACCTGCGGCGGCAATCATATTTACGTATTGCCTTTTAAAAAAAAATACAAAGCAATATTACCATAAACGACGAAAACCCATTCGAAGTTGTACCTATAAATAAACAGAACTTTTTACCCGTCCCGTAAACCTAGTGCTAAAAAAAGATAGCTGCGTTATCATTAAAACTCCAAGGGTTTCTTCAGGGTCGGCAACATGTAACCGATACTCCCAATGTAGCCTGTACAGCGCCAACCGCATGCGTGTTTACCTCATTCGGTGTATTAAAAAAAAAAGTTCTTTTTCATGTGTTTTCATAATTTCAACAGGAGGACATGCAGAACTACCGCGGCAAAGCGTTCGGATCCATGCCACCGCATGTATTCGCACTTGCCGAATCAGCTTACAGTTCATTACAGGTAACATAATATCTCGATTTTTAAAACTAAGTAGGCGAGACATTTGTTAATTTTTTTACTAGCAATAGGTTGAACCTTGACCTTTATTTGACACGATGCTTAGTGACTATGAGGCCGTAGGTAGTAAAGCGGGTTCATCCAGAATATTGTCTCTCATGTACGATGATGTCTAACAATAAAATTGCTGTCATAACGGCATATTCTCAATAAGTGTAGTAGCTAGCCAGGCGTGTTTTAAAATTCTTACCACCATTCAATCCAGAGCATACGTGTACTATTGTTAAAAATTTGGTGAGATAATGCTGACAAATGACATACAGAGGCTGTAGAAATAGGCAGGTAGAAGTCAAGAATATTCTATCACCTAATAGTAAGAGTAATTTTACTGAATTCAAATCGGAATGCGCTTTAGGTACAAATGAAACGTGGTACGTTACACTACACAATTCTGGAATGAGTAGTAATATTTATGTGGTCAGATCAAATTACTTATCACAGTATGCAATCTATTGATTGTATCTTGTCGATTATTTTCTTTTAAATCAAATTTATTAGGTGTTACAGGATTTAATTTATTCTTAAAATATAAGGAAATTATTTTTAACAGAACGGTGAAAAGAATCAATCTGTCGTAATATCCGGCGAAAGTGGCGCCGGCAAAACTGAGACGACGAAGCTGATCCTGCAGTACTTGTGCGCAGCGGGCGGGCAGGCCACCTGGGCCGAGCAGCAGATCCTGGAAGCAAACACGGTGCTTGAAGCCTTCGGTAAGTTGCTAATGTATTATTATATCGAAACTCATCTACGTAATATCATGATTAATTAATCCCACATATCTCAATGCTGTTCCGACCTAACACATAATCGAAAAATTTACGACCATTAAAGAGGAAAAGTCTTGAATAGACGACCGGTTCACACGGCTCCGAGATGGTACAAGGATGTACACACTGTTCGGTACATTGATCCTAGTAGCGCGTGTCTCGTAGTGGACGGTTAATAATGACTAGTTACATATTGCTAAGTTTTACATAACGCACGCTTAATAACCTCCAGGCAATGCAAAGACCGTGCGCAACGATAACTCGTCCCGTTTCGGCAAGTTTGTCGAAGTCCGCCTGGACCACCGCGGCGGCATACGCGGCGCGGTGCTGCGGGACTTCTTGTTAGAGAGGGCGCGCATCACGGGTCCCGCCCCCCGTGAGACCAACTACCACGTCTTCTATCAACTGGTAGAGGGTGCTAAGGTAACGTGAAGCCAGTTAACAGCATACAATATGATAATAAATTTATTTTTCAATTGTATTACACGATATATATATTTTTTCATACAATATTGATATTACAAGTGTAGGTATTTTTACCCCTTCTGCTATTTGTTTGAACCATACAGACAGAAGGAATCGCTTTATCGTTGTAATTGATACAGAACACGAGTTTAGTTAGAAATAGGGCATGATCGCTACTAACACGCGTCCTCTTAATTGTTTTTAACTTACTTGATGTACATCAACCCTTTATTGGGAAATTTTATGGTCGTTACCATCAATCGACCATCTATATATTTAACCAATATTAAGTTATTTGTACTCTTGGACTTTTTTCTTTTTTTCCCATTGATTTTGGTTTTATATTTACTTTAAATGTACAGTTTTATGAACAGAAACATAAATTCAATTACAAAACGCTGCTCGTTATCTTTATTTTCAACAAATCAATATTTAATGCTATTATCGATGAAACGATGTAATTTATTCGTGAATTCCGCCCTCAGAGATTTTACACCCTCCGCTATTTGTAGTACCATATAGTTAACTTCAAAATATACTCTATTGTTATAGGTTAAAAGTTCATTTCTGTACTGCACTTCCCTTATTTAACATTAACGACTCTTATATTTAAGCCTACCAGGGTTTTAGTGATTTGTCAGACGATATTGAGCATTGATCTCATTGTCAATTAATTAGATGCGCTAATGCATATTGCATCGTTAGGCAAAGGCTAGTTTTGTGATATTAATGTTATAAATAATAATAATCTAGTCCTAAAGTGCAAAGGTTTTCCTACTTCTGTTTAATATTTTTCTGTATTTATTTTATTTGTTTTGACTCATAGGCCCCACGCTCTAAATTTACCAACGAGTTCTATTCATGAGTAGTGGAATTAGGATGATGTTAGGGTTTTGCCAAACTCGCCTGGCTAGCTACCACCCTTTATGTTAATTGGCCACTATAATAGCAGTGCTGCGGTCCGGCAGTCATACATATGGGAGTATTCAGGGCGAGCACGCTTTACCATCTACAGTCTCATGGTTGTTTAACATCAGGTTAAGTTAAGATCAAGTGTTGTGCTGTGAGTTGCACTGCCGTCAAAAAAAAAACAGTTTCAGTTGCCATCACTAAAATAAAATTGAATACATCCGTTTGCAGCACAACGTGGAGCTCCGCTCATCGCTGCGGCTGCGCGATGACGTCCAGTACAAGTACCTGCGCATGGACGACGTGGAGGCGCATAAGGGACGAGGGGGGGAACAGGGCAAGCTGGAGGCGCTGCAGCTCGCTCTCACTGTGCTACAAGTACCGCTGCACATGTGCGAGGGACTGTTCAAAGTGCTTGCGGCCATCCTCTGGCTCGGGAACATACAGTTTCAAGTATAGAAAAGTTGTTTTAGTTATATTTTTCTTATTTGTCTACAGCAAGCATTTGAATACATTTTAAATTAATAAATTTGAAAATATAGTCTTAAACATTTCTAACATAAATATTTTATGTGAAAACGCAGACCACTCATTTATACTTCCTAGCAAACTTGACGTTTGTAATAATAGCAAGATAAAAAGCAAATGAAAAACACATTGATTATAATGTATTTACTCTGCAGGATGTAGATGGTGAGCGCAGCGCTCTCTGCCAGGAGGACGGAGAGGCAGTGGAGGCCGCCGCGTGGTTGCTCGGCTTGGCCCCGCCCACTGCACGCCGCGTGCTTCTCGAGCGGCAGATCAACGTGCGTGGAAACGTCACCGACATACCGCTGCGCTTACCGGAGGTCTGTCACAAACATAAAAACTAATTGTTAATAACGAATTACATAATAAACTTAACGTAAGAAAAAATATTTGTAACCATGTAAAACTTTCTAACTTTTACAAAAGTGATCGTCCGTAAACAAATTCACTAGTTACCCTTATGTAGCTTGGAGGCAAGATCCAATCATGATAACACTTCCACCTCATTATATCATATAACACACTCACTCATAAATAATTGTTATCTTTAAAGTGTCTCATTACATAAAAAGATGTATTATATCGGCATAAAAAACAAATTGTTTCGTTTTAAAAAAACTTTACATTTTTATATTAAATTAAAATATGACGTAACACGTCTGTTATCACAGGCACGCGAAAACCGACACGCGATGTCGCGGGCGCTGTACGCGCGCACGTTCGCGTGGCTCGTGCGCCACGTGAACAGCTGTTCCGCGCCGGGGCGGGAGGCGGCACGCGCGCTCGGCGTACTCGACATATTCGGCTTCGAGAACTTCGCAACCAACTCGCTGGAGCAGCTGTGCATAAACTACGCCAACGAGAAACTGCACATGTTCTTCAACAACTACGTGTTTGCGCTGGAACAGGAAATCGTAAGTTTAAAGTATCAAAAATAAAACAGATATTACTAAAAATACCTACAGCCCAAACAGAGAAATGGTTGTGAAAAAATGCCACTTACGTTACGTTACGTTGACGTTAAATTCTCCCTCTGATTACCTGTTCTTATTATATAATTTTCTTCAATTTCAGTATCGACAAGAAGGAATAATTTACAATCAAATACAATTCACCGATAACGGCGCGTGTTTAGAACTGTTAGAAAAGCCGCCACGAAGTCTGTTGAAATTGTTGAGTGAACAATGTCATATGCCAAAGGTAAATAAAGTGGGTTTTACATTCCAATTATCATATTAAATCGTACAAATTATGTTAAAAACTGGATAGTTCGTCTAGTTCCAATGTCCAACATTATAGTTTTCCATTTTTGAAAATTCTATAGTCTGTGAAATTATAGAACTACCGAGATGATTAGATGTCTCAAGGCAATAAGTGAAATGCAGTATTGTATAAACGTCTTGAATAACACTGTTTCTTATGGGCAGAAATGTCACAACCTATCGAATGCCCAGTTCGTCCTGCCGCTGTCGTATAAGAACGTTTTTTTTAACACATTGAGGACCGCTCCCGAATTATCTCGTATTTTGCGTCCTATCTATTACTCACGAGTTTTTTTGTGTTACGCTTCTGTCTGTTACGGATCGATCACGAAGTAACACGCGTTTTCTACATGGTGTTATTTGATACATTTAGTCGCCTACTTTCATACATAGTATTCTGTTTTGTCTATTTAAGTATTTACATCAGAAGACAATGTATTAATAATACCTAAAATGCAATTTTACAATTTCTAAAAATTTTTACTTAAAAAATTAACTAATATGAAAGGTAATTTTAAAATAAAAAAAAATATTATAATTATTGAAAAAACATTTTTTTCGTCCTACATCCTGTTATACAATTTCTGAAAGTTTCACAAAAATTGCTTCATTAGAAACAAAGTCATGATGATTTGAGATCGACAAAGTATGCCCAAAAACATCCGGCTCTAGGCGTATATCTTATAGATTTATTTCCGGTCCGCAATGTCTTAAAGTAAAAACCGTATTGTTTTATTTTACATACAAACATGATTTGCAGGGTTCCGACGGAGCATATCTAACAAACATACAATGTGAATTCGGCGATCACCAAAGCTTTGTCAAGGGCTCACGAAGAAAATGGGAGGAGGAGTTTGGAGTTCAACATTACGCAGGCACGGTTACGTATAGCGTGCAGGGATTCGTGGACAAGAATAGGGATACTCAACAGGATGCTTTTATCGACCACCTCAGCCGTTCTGCTAATCCCTTTGTAAGAGAACTTGCAGATTATGCACAGGATCTGGTCCCTCCAGGAAATGTTAGTGTAACTTATTTTACTTGCTTTTAAAATTTAATGTCCTTCGAGCTGGATTATTCACTATCTTGCACTTCATCTTATTTACTGCATCCAAAAATTAAAGTATAATTAACAAAATTATTTCTATTATGTATATTATGTTAGTCATCATGAAAATATTTACAGGATTTATCACTTTCAAGTCCAAATTCCACGAGTACTACGCAACGCGGAACTTCTAAAGGCCGGCCTACAGTTGTTGATACGTTTAGAGCACAGCTACAGTCTCTAGTCGATATGCTACAAGTTACTGACGTTTGGTAAATAAGAAAAAATGCATTAATTTTTTATTTGTAATTTATTGTTAATCAAAACCGTTGTTGTATTTTACTTTAATATAAATTGTATAAATTGATATCTACCTATACAATTCGAGTATTGTTTATGAAGAGTAGGAATAGTAAATATATTATAAATATTTGAGCTACTAATTGCAATACTGAGGGCGTTCCTAGTCAGGAAGCGAAACAAGTGCTATGTCTTTGCTTCTACCTTATTCCAATCGTGTATAAAAAATATGTATAGTGTGTAGAAGGTTATGAACAATAATTGTTTTGCAGGTACGTCCGCTGCATAAAGCCGAACGAGAACAAGGTGGCCGGCAAGTACAGCGACCACCTGGTACTCGAGCAGCTGCGTTACCTCGGCATGAACGAAATCGTGCGCATCCGCCGCGACGGTTACCCTGTGCATCTGCCCGCGCCGCTCTTCCAGTCGCGCTACCGCTGCCTGCTACCGCATCCCAGACCTAAGGATCCGGACATCGCGTCAGTACCCACTTTTTTTATTATTTAACTCTACGGGCGAGTCTCTCTTAAGAGAAAGGGACATCACTCCGATCGGGACGAATAGTTTTCTGTAAATATTTAAATATGAAGTTACAATGGAAATACGTCGTTTTATAAGATAATTTATAATAATATATTTATAGATTTATAGTCATATACAAATAAAAAAGTTAAGGAATATTGTACCTTGTGAAAGTTTAAACCAAATGGCAATGTCTAATTAGTTAATACAAACTTATATAATCATCATTATATTCTTAATTACCAATATCAATGCATTGAATAAAACAATTGACATCCGCATTACTTCATATAAATTATCTAAAATAGGTAGATTCTTTAATTAATATACTGAAAATATGTGATGATTATGTCGTACAAATACTTATTTTTAATTATGAATTCATTCACAGAACTATAACATCGTTGGTAAACGCACCACAAAACGACTGGCAAATTGGGCACACGAAAATATTCATGAGAAGCTCAGTACATTCCCCTTTAGAAGCTAAAAGAACGGCTTTACTTCAGTCTGCGGCACTTTTAATTCAAAAGGTACTAAAGACACTTCATTCAAATTTGATTAGAACTATTTGTTTATTAATATAATAAAACATAAATGTATATAATCCAGCAGTGGCCTGCCGCAAGCTGTTGATGACGATAATGAATTATGTATTTAGTGATTTCTAAACCGTATAATTTTTTTTTTCGTTATAACGATGATAGACGCTTTAAAAATTGAAACTTATCATATGGAAAATATGTACGGAATGTACCTATAGTTTTATAGTAGTTGTAATGCAGATAAAAAAACTATAATTGTTGAAATATATTTCAACAGTGGTACAAGGGCTGCGTGCAACGTCGCCAATACGTGCAGCATCGTAGCGCCGCGGTAGTGCTGCAGGCGGCATGGCGCGGCTGGAAAGAGCGCGCGTGCTTCCTGCGCCTGCGCCGCGCCGCGCTCACACTACAACGACATTTGCGCGGAGCGTTCGCACGAGAGGTCGCCGCGGCACTGCGCGAGATGCGCCGCGTTAACGACGAGATGAAACTGCGGGAGGAACGTAACAGGTAACATTATTATTTTCCTTTTATCTTGCTCTGTTTCCCTCACATTCTCTATCTATATCTTTCTTTATGCGCAACTCCAAAACTCATGTCTTAACCGATTATAGATTTCAATAAGATTTTTTTTATATACAATAAAATATTTTACCTATTTAGAGATTATTATATCTTTTGTAATTAATATTAATATTATATACTTAATTTAATTGTATAACTAAAAATGTCTTATTCCTCAGTCTTGCCGAAAAAGTGGACCTCGAACGTGCAGAATTGGAAACAATGGCGGATCAATTGCGCGGACTGTCATGCCCCGGAAGTGGACGCGCTGAGTCCGTGAATTTGGACAACCTTTTCGACTTCCTGGCGGATGTGCCCGCGCAGCGCGGTGCGCCCGACGGTCAGCCGGCGCACCAGCCTACCATCGCAGAGATCGGAGACTCCATGGAGAGACTCGCTGATGATCTTCATCAAGAGGTGCGTACGAGAATTAAATGTTAATAAATATTGCGCAATATTGGTAATATACTAGTAATAAAATTACTGGTCGAAGATCTTGCTTAGTTACGTCGACTCGCAGAAGACTATGTCCAGCATCTGACTAATTAAGAAATATGATTTTGTATCAAGTTTTCGCAACTGTTTCCTGTTAGCTGATACAATACTCTTTTTAATATATTCAAAGAATTTTACTTTTTCAGTTGGAACACGTTCTGGCAGCAGAAATGAATGAGCTGAGCAAATCGCACACAGAAGCGCAGCGGAAGCCGGACGGAGCGCCTTCGGATGACATCCTCCCTCCACCGCCATCTTCACTAGCTTTGCAGTCTATCCTCCAACCGGCAACCCCATTGGCGAGCATGACGTCCTCGTTAACGAATGGCATGACGTCATCACTGACTAACGGCACGACGCCCCTATCGAACGGTGACGCAATGACGTCTTCACTAATACTTCCCCCTCCTCCACCTATGGAGCCGCCTGTGGAGGATTCACCTATATTTCCCTCCCCACCCACTACATGTACGTTACCTGAACCTGCCGGTCCTCCACCACCGCCGCCAGCTGCCAAAGGTAAATTTAGATTTGTAAGAAGTTTCGAAAATGTATTTTTTTTAATTGCTTTGTAAATTTAATAATTCATATTTTATAACAAATAATGAGATAAACCTGCCATATCTAATTATCGATAAGGCGCAAAATTTGAGTGGAGCATTAAACATTACTCTCAACGCAGATACTACCCCACCGGAGCTTACAAACGGGATAATACCAAACGGCAAGCTATCGGTTGTTAATGGAAAGGAGCCAATATATGAAGCTGTCATCCCACGACCGCCAATAAATGAACCGCCCACCGCTTCACCACCGCCTCCGCCACTGCTACCACCAGAAAATAATGAGTAAGAATATTACTTACAAATGTAGTTAGAAATCTTTATAATGGGTCCATTGATAATAAATAAAGAAGTAAAAATATGGAAGTGACCTACACTGTTATTTATTTAAGCTTTATAGTATTGTAAAAAAATCACCTTAACCCTTGAAGAAGAAAAAATGTTGACAAATAGTATTCACGTTCCATTATTCTAGGTTTCCAAGTAAAGAAGCCGATCTAGAACAGTTGGAGGAACCGCTTCCGAGTGCAGTCACTTCACCAGACAACACCTCCTCTGCTTCGGCAGCTATTCCTTTGGATTCGTGTATCAGCCCACCACCTATGATGAATGGAGATTCCAATGTAAGAAATTTACATACATTTACGTTTCATACTGATGTCGGTTATTCTTTATATACATGCAATATAAATTTCAGTACAAAATTTCTATATATATTATATTCTAACCAAATTTATTTATTAAGTGAATGTTTGCATACTAAATTAATTATTCTAATGTTATAGAGCACAGAACGCAACGCCCGGCGCAAAGAACGCGTGGAGCGTCGATTGCATCAAATGGAGGCGGCATCACCGCCGACCAGCGCTCCGCCCACCACTCCGCCGGCAGACGCGAACGATCTCGCTGAGTTCGCTAAGCTCTACTTCAACGACCACCCTCGATCGCCAGAAGGTAACGCACGTCCAGATTCTCTTGAACCTTTTACAATTTATATAATCTATTACATTACTATCTTGGATTTACATGTATACACAACCACGTACAAAATGGAAAATATTTGTAATGTATAAAAAAGAGCCTTGTATGGTTGGTAGGGATGTTATTATGAAGTTTACGATAGTTATCGCAAACATTATTTATTATAAATATGACTTATTACAACTGATTGGAAGAATTTCAATAAATAACACTTGTTAAAAAAAATTTGGCAGAAAATATTTGGCGATAACAAAATTTAAAATGTGTATTAACTTATTTTACAATTAACATCCAATACGTACTCAAATATTATAATGCACTTATAAAATAATTCATTGTAAACAAACGGGTACAATTTTCAAAAAAAATTCTCATGCTTCAGGAACAATCATGGCAACTCTGACGCGCAAGAGCAAATCTATGGAACTTCTAACCAAGGAAGAAATGATTACGTATCACAAGGGCAACAATATACCAACTTCCCACATTCAACTGCATGACCCTGATAGTGTAACGGCCGCCGTCAACATATTCCGGGCAAGTTGTTTTAATTAATATAAATTAGTAGTAAAAACAATTATTAAAACCTGAAACCCAAAATCAAGCAAATGAGAAGAGACATATCATATAAAATAATAATAATAATAGTAGTTCATAAATATTATGTCTAGTGGAAATAATGCGTTATGTGTAATAATTAATAACTATTAATATTTCAACAGGACTTATGCCGCTACATGCGAGGTGAATTGACATCGGACAAGGAGACTCAAGTGATTCAATCTGTGATCGGTAAAGGACTAGAGCGAGAGGAGTTAAGAGACGAAATACTCATTCAATGTGTTCGACAAGTGAGTAAAGAACAAGTGCTTTTAGTGTATTTTATATATAATCTCATAACCTACAATCTTTCCCGGTGTTAAGTGACGATGTGATTTTAGTTATTTTTTTCATCAGATTTGTGCTAACTCTGGACCAACTTATAGAAACTTAGGTAACGTTATAATCGTACAGGAAAATGCCGATGCGTGGTTTCCAGTCTTTGCTTTACGTATGAATGTTTTAATTACATTGATATTTTTTTATGATTAGATTACAGAGTGTCCAGTGGAGGAGTGGGCGGAACGGGTATGGCTGATATTATGTCTCTGTGCGGTGGCTTGGCAGCCGAGCCGCGGCCTAGCACGCTACTACTGCGCCTGGCTACGAATTCGCGCGCGATCGGCACCTAGTGCCCCGCGCGCCGCGCACTGTGCACAGTGGTGCCTCGATAACTGCAGAGGCGCCGCCCCGCGGCTGCTGCCACCAAGCACTGTGGAAATCGCTGTAAGTACAAACCAAAAACAAAATTTATATGCACCTGCAGAATAATCGGCTGACGTTTTTACTGCTGTTATGAAAATTTAGTAACGTTTCGGATTTTTAAATGCGTTGTGCTTATAATTTAACATTGGATTAAAATACGGCTGCTGCCACCAAGCACTGTGGAAATCGCTGTAAGTACAAACCAAAAACAAAATTTATCTGCACCTGCAGAATAATCGGCTGCCGTTTTTACTGCTGTTATGAAAATTTAGTAACGTTTCGGATTTTTAAATGCGTTGTGCTTATAATTTAACATTGGAT
>DWQX01004327.1:0-15300 GCA_018245475.1 Pharmacophagus antenor
GGTGAAAAAATGGGGGCGCTAAAAAAATATTTATTCTCAAAGTGGGCAGTAGACAAAATAAGTTTGGGAACCACTGCATTAGATGAACATTCTGCTAAACGTGACGCTTTGTTTTAAAAGAAATACTAATCTAATTATAAATCTATTTATAAATATATGTATTATGTACATACAAATAAATTCCTTTAAATACCGTGTCTGTTATTTTTATAACTTTAGAAATTCTTAATCAAAACATATAATAAAACTGTAACTTAGCCGAATCTGTACAATGAATATATTTTTTTGATAATGTAGAAACAAAGACAAATTTTTTGGATTTTAAGTCTGTCTGTCTCTTTTACCGATTTTCATGATATTTTGCACGTAGGTCACTTATTTTATGGAATTGCATTTATGGTGCTTTTTAACTCGTCAAAATTAAGGATTCCTGCGGAAGAGTGGGTAAAACATTATCCTCATACTGAATTATCTCAATAGAAGTAAAATATTAAAAAGGCTGTCTATGGATCAATTTAAGTGACTTTTCGTCCAAAGATAATTAAACTTTCTATTGGATTTTATGAACATATATGTATAATATACAATAAGAAACTTCTGGGGAATTAAGAATGGTTCACCACATAACAAATTAAGTTCAACAAAAAGTTAACTCATCATTAATTGACTGTTTGACGACACGAAGTTCGCAGGGACAGCTATTATTAAATATAATCGATGTATTGACCAAAATGAACATATTAAAAATTCATGTGTTTATATTGCACTTTTGGTATAATATTCTCTCATAAATGCGATTAATATTTAAGATATTTTATGCAATGGGAAAATCTTTCATTCCTTTGAAAATACATCAAAAGCAATTTTTTCTTTTACTAATTACTAATGAAATATAAATAAACCTGTCACTATATGAACACATTTATAAGTAAGGACGCTTAATCAATCTAACGGATAGTAAGAAATGTGAACACAACTAATTACCTCATAAATAATTTATACTATAAAATTTAATTTTATCGACGCACAGCCTAAAGCGCTGGTCCTAGTGATATGAAATTTGGAGAATTTCTTTATGTATCCTCTAAGGATTTTTTGAAAATCCCCTTGTGGAGAAATGAGGGCGTGGCGCTTTTGAATGATCAATATAATGAAACCGGTTCCAAGAAGTAGACTCTCCCGAAAAGAACCGGACTAGAAACTCAGGAGCTACTCTTTTTAATACCATTTTTGTGCTAATGTTCTATAAAAAAAATTAATTTTTTACCTGGCTGAGAACAAGCGTGACCTCATCACTGCGCAAGCGAGCTATCATCATCGACGCCACGGCGAGGATGAAGTCGCCGGCCATCGCAACCTGGAAACACGAGAATGCTTTTTAGTAAACAGAGGAAAAGAAAAAACGAGGTTCAAATTACTTTTCAATAAAATAAATAAACAATATAACATGTAGTTATATGTTTCTTTTTAACACCAGATTTATGTAGCCCGTGTAAGCTTGACGGAACGTGTAGAGAAAAAAAATTCTATACAGTAATATGCGTACGACATTTAAATTTCTTTATGTTTCTGGTAACATTGTTTTACAATTTCTTTTGCAAAACGAAAAATACAAGAAATGCAATCATGCAGCAAATTACTACAGGCTCAAAAAAACAAAACTGAAAAATTTCCGTAAATCCAGTGTTAATTCCTTTTATATTACTTACTTACAGTATACAGTGAGATTAAATCTTAATGTTTAAAATAAGCTTCAAGAAAGAGCTTTTTACGCAAAACTTAATATTGGCTGAGACAATATATAATATGAATGAATAAAGTAATATTAAAAGCCAGCAGTGACCGTAAATTCTATGATGGCCTTTATGTTATTGATAACTTTAACTATCATTATGAGTATAAGTAAACACTAAGCTTAAATGAATCAATAAAAACGGAAAAATACGAAATAATGTTGTGGAAAACAGTTAACGTATGTAACCTAAACTTCTTACAATTCAATAAAAATCGATGTGAAATTAGAACAATTAATAATAATCTCAAGCAAGCAATTACTCTCATTGCCTGTCTTAGTATTGCTACAATATATTCAACTTTTTCATACTTTAGGTATAAAACAAGTAACTGTTCTGAGACCGTGATTAAAATCAGTTCAATGACAACCGCTTGTGGTTTGCCCGGCCTAGAACGAAAACGTAAATATTAGGTAATGTTAAACCGCACAAGTACTAAATACTAAGTACCGTCTTAAGGACCATAAGAATTGAAATATTTAACTTACGTTATTTCAGGTGTTAAGACAAAATATCTTAATTATAGATATTAAGTTCATATCTATAAATTCCCTTCAACAAGCGGTGATATTATTAGGGCGCGGTTGATAAGCATTGAGCACATTGAATTTTATCACAACAAAATTTATTTTTATTTTTGCAACTGTATTTTTATAGATGAGACCCATTCACGATTTAATTATAAGGTGAAATTGCACTATCATTGTTTCTCATGCATGTTATGGGTAATCCCTAATTAGCATTTTTATGGTTTGATTTATAGCTATTCTAAATGGCCAGACATTTTAAAAAAGTGTGTATTTTTAATATTGTACCTACACCTTAGCATATCATTATAATTATATACATATATTTTCAAACTAAGGTATTTAATATATAAATCATTTAATAAACTCTAAACAATTACTACGCTGCGTTGTGCGGGCAGCAGATATTTGAATAATAAATACTTGAGTACATTCTGAAGCACACTAAAAGCATGTAAACATTGAAATAAACTGTTTGTAAAATTGCGATGATCGTTTATTTACGAGACAAGGAGTGTGTACTATAAATAATTATTATGTGTACCAGTGGCGCTCATTTCTCCGGCTGCCATCAAGAATGTGTAGAAAGTTGTGATGCGGTGGCATACTAATGCAGAGTGCGGGCGTTTCGCCAGTGCCGCTGTGATCCGTTCGACGGAACACACTAGCGGGGAGCCACACGTTTACTTTTGAAAAGACCATCCGTAATAAGTTTCATTGGCAAGCATACCTTTCAGCTGTACCCATTATAAAAGAATACGAAAACCATATTACGGTTGTTAAATAATTAATTTACATTTTAATTCATAACATGATTATTAATGATTGTCTGACGAGTTATTTAATTTTAAAGCAATTTTATAAATGATATAACATATTACATTGAATAATAAAATTAATAATTTTTAGAAAGTACTTTCTCAGATGATGATATTGTATAACTTGATGATAATAGATGAATTTGTAAGTATAATAAATAATTTTAATAATAATTATGAATTGATAAATTAATAAATTTAATTCCCTGTTTTATAATTTGAAGTTCATACTAACAATAGGTAAATTATTAGCGGAAATAATGTAATCGCAAATTACGTTTTTACGATCTCCACACTAAATATGCTACTGAAATAAGCGCAAATATATTATTCTTAAATTTATTCTTCATACTTTTATGTTATTACGCATGTTACTTAATGTGTAAGAAAATAAATATTGACATTCAAATATCCGGATAGTCCGTTTAATTCCCCATACAAAACTGGCAACACTAAAAGGCACACCGCTCATTACCAAACACTGGACACTGGTTAGCCTACATCCAATGACCGGCGTATAGGCACCTACTTACTACAGACGAGTGGGAACTGAGCGCATTAAATCCAATTCACAATCGGATGTTTAACCCACTTACTGAATACCTACTATTCGTAATCAATTGTATGACCTTGTGGCCACTTCCGAATGCACAGGTCGCTATTGTAGTAGTTTCATCGAGCTATCACATAACTTTAACCAACGCAAATTAAAAAAAATGAGATTACTTAACACCTTTAAAAGTCAATAAAAATGTTTGAGAACAATTGACAGCAAACGGCGATTTTCTTTTAATGAGGTCATAGATTACGCGGTATATTATAAGAGAAATACTTTATGAATTTACCACTTATCAAACTATCACGGCACAAATATGTGGATTACTTCACCGTTGTCTGCGATACCGGCATCGAAACCATGACACAGCGCATTTTATGTAGCAAGAGAAAACTTAACATTGAGACACACGTAATCATATATATACACAGCGAAATTGTGTAAATTGTCTCTCTTTTCTTATATATAATCTCTTTTCTTACATATTCACATTCTACTAGTAACTACATGAAACCATTCACAGCAAAATCAATCTGCGATTTTAGCATTCGCTGAAACTTAATAACCACATCTTATTATTTAGTGGTCTTATGACATGATAATATGAATTCTAATACACATAAAATTTCAAAACAGGACAGTTTAAAAAGACTACATCATCTTAAACAGAAACTGCGAACATAGTCAGCAGTTAACAATCAACCTGTATTTGCGCCCGTATTATTCAGAACTATGAGTTTTCTTTACACGGTCAAGAGAAATTAGTAAAGCAAAAACTAAGAATGCTAAAACTCGCAGTCATTTCGTTTAATATACGCTTTTTCATTACTATTTTTTCATTCGTCTAGTCGTAAATTGTCAAATGGTACATATAATGTTTAATGAAAATGCCTCATCACGTAAAAATGTAGGATAGTTGTAATTTTGAGTATAAAATAAATCAACGTGCATGAAATTTAATCAAAAAAGTAAATTAAAAGTAGTCAATAATTTTTTTTTTAATTATCGATGTATGTAAAAATCTGACGATAAGTTATTTTTATAAATTAAAAAATCAAGGACACCAGAAATAAAATTTAACATCAAAAAAGAGAAAGCAAAGCCTCATAAATGAGTTTTTCCTCGAGTAAATCATTCGAGAGTGGAAGACGTATCCGGGTCCGCTTGTGACGTCACAGCAAACTATTGTCTAATTAAATATTAACTGAGCATAACCGCTCATTTACGTTTCCATAAAAGATTGTATAGCACAAAAATTTGCAAATTAAATTATTTAACTTTTTATTACAATAGTAAATTACCATTTTGATACGTAACAATTTACCCAATGTTAAACCAACCAACTTAACATCTAAATAAATTCCAAAGCGCTGTGAAATAAAGAACTGTATTCTTTTTTGAACGTCAAATTTAACCTATAACTTTTGTATATTGTTAAATAATCCGCATTTCTTATTTAAATGATAAATTATTTTATGGTAATTTTTTTAAATACTTGATTTTAGTACCAATAAGTAAAATAAAGAAAACAGAAACATTAGTAAGATCTTCGTTTTGGAAAAAAGTTTAATATGATAATATCGGAATAATTGATAGTAATTATATAACGGTAAAGAATTAAGTTCAAAAAACTATCATCCAGACTCCTCTACTCATGAAGTTCGGGAATCGAACCCGATATCTCCGCGTTACAAAGCAAGCACTTTTATTATAACAACAAATTATGATATTTTATAACATAAAAACGATTATAATTAACATAAAAATGATTAGGGAACAACGGCACGGTCCAATGCGCATATTGTACGCACGTGCACACTTCGTCAACTAGCCGAAGAAAAAACGCAACCGTTATACACGCGCTCTGTCCGGTTTAACACGTAACAGACGCAGTATATACAGTTACGAGTTACGCAGAACTAAATGATTACATTAACAACCGTAAATGTGAAATATATTGTTATAATTTTTCAAAGTTTTAAAATCGATTCCATAGATATCGAATTGATTATATTAAAAATATAAAAAAAAAATTTACTAACAATTTTTATTATTTGCTTATGTACAAAGAGCCATTATTTACGATCAAAACGGATGAAAGGATTTCAAATTAGTTCGCATAATTCTTTCTTCCCAACGATACCTATTATCGTCCTTATTATTTTTAAAAGCTATAAAATTATAAGTATAAAATAAGGTTCAAATAGAAATCCTAAAAATTAAATCCATTTTGTTATTATTATAATAGATTTTATTAAAAAAAAACTATAAAAGTAAAATCTAGTGTGATAGTGATGTTGAAGATGTTTATAGTCACGGTGCGTTATTTTCTTCATACAGATATTGTTATGACTTTAAGCAAGATCATTAAAAAAAATCGATGTGTCATCTAAAGGCTGTTATTTTCGCCTCTGCGATACCAGCTGTAAACCATGACACATGATAAGAGTGAAAGGCTTCACCAGAACGCGTCGAAAGTGCCTAACACAAGTCACATGAATAATTTACCAGAAAAATCTCTACGATTTCACGCCAATTTAATTCGGAATACGTTAAAGTTTCTTTTCTATAATTAATTTGCACTAAAAATATATCATAACGCATAAATAGTTCACTTGAGTAAAAACTTTCACTAACAATCTATATAGATTTAAAGTAATATACTGTTACATCTTAAAAATAAATTAAATCTTTCCAAAATTCTTTGAAAATAACAACATAAATAATTGCAACTGGCATGACTGACATTACTTCCGTTTGTAGATGTAATAAAATGAGAATGCTGATAACAGAGTTATAATTTCTTCGTATGAATATTGCCACAAAATGATATTTTGCAAGTTAGCCTTGACAGTGGTGGTAGGCAGATGGCGACTGACGGAAGGTGAATGTAGTGGGATGTATGTCACGCGGTCGACCTTGACTCCCCTCTTACCCTTCTATACAGCCCACTACTTATTGCAACAAACGTTTGAATGCTACGACAATTCGAAAGATAAAATCATCATTAACTTTGTTGCTTTTCTTATACATTGAATATATTTTATATTAAAAATACTTGAATTTTGATTATGTCAAGCAATATGTTATCACTATGTACAGAAATAGGCAAAAGACGTCAATAAAATATTTACCCGTATTTACTTACGGTACATAAAAAATGTGCTTAGTTACATCGTCAAATTCGATATGACACTAATCTATCAAAAATTTTCGTACTATAACAAAACAATAAAAATAAATCTATAGTATGACGTTCAAAGTACGAATTGCCATTGATCGAGTATTTTGTATTGGAGTGAGTGGCCGGCTTGACGTGATTGCAAAACACGCAGGCATGTTGGCGATTAGGGGCCAACGAGTGAGCCATCGTTTCAACACACCCGACCCGATATAGAGACATGTGCCAGTGAAAATCTGGTTTCGCCGAAATAACTACAAACTGTGTTACGACGTACACATTGAGTATACCAAGTGTACCAGTAGTGTTCTGGCTGTCATTCATGAACTTAAGGAACTTATATAAGGCTTTCGCTAATGGGTAAGAACAAATTGTTGCTACTCCTCTTCATTCTACGAAGCGTTAATAGATTTAAAGTATCAAGCCTTGAAAGATCATGTTGCAGAGATTTCGGCAACAGCTATGACTACATGTACTGCAGCAGTCAATTTAAAAATACATTTAGCCAGTTTTAAATATTATTGTACTAACCTGAACAGCTAGAGATGTTCCGCATTTACAAAAGTTCTAGATTCAATGCTAGATAATAAAATCAGAACAAATGAAAGAAAATGCAACAGGTTATGACTGATTTTTATAGCATAATATAACTTATCTTTACACGTGTTTCTTGTGTCAATGCTAATTATACCACGTTTTGTAAATAAAAAATATAACAACCCATATTCTAATCATACACAATATATTAATGCTGATCACTGAACCTGAATATAAATACGAAACGTTTTAAATCCCTACTACTTAAAAAAAATAACAAAATTAATGATGAAATAATGGATAAAAAAATGTACTATGTAATAACATCACTGTTTGTAATTACTAAATTTTTTATTATGTTTTTGTTTTATGTTTCGGTTTAATATACGTAATGTCATTTAACATAATGCTTTAGAATAATCCAATTTAAAGAAATTGAACAAGATCAAATAAATGGATAATTACAACATATACCAAGTATCGTTATGCTAAGATTAAGAAAATTTAATTAATCTTTATCCTCGGTTAACCCACACCCGCGCGCCGCAAAACATAACGTTCACAAAGTACTGTTGCGGGGACCTGTTTGAGATAAAAATGTTCACTAAACACCGTCAGGTGGGTCAAGCGAGGAAAGTGATAAACGAATTTTGCTTTCGACGATACACGGCCATGAGACGATGTTACTCGTATATGATCGGCACAATGCCAATAGAAAGTAATACTATATTAAGTAGTTTCATTGATGCAAATAAATTAATTACTTAACGTGTTTTAAAAATACTAAAAGTAGAAAATAACAAGTTAATCATATTATTAATATGCACTAAGGTAAGCTGGAAATTCAATGCAATTCAAACAACAAAGATTTCTGGATTACATGTTATTTTAAAATGATTATGTTTAATAATTTCTCTCTTTAATGGTTCGTTATAGAATTCATGCAGGTGATAATTAAGTAATATTTTTTTATATTATTATCAATATATGTAAGTAATTTTTAACAATGAACTTATTAAATAACTTCAGTTTTTTAAATTTATCTTCGATCACACCTTAATGTTGCCGTTTTCTTCGTGAAATTTAGTTTCATAACGGTTCATATAAAAGACATCAACGTGATCATCGCGTGTTTTCAAAAAAAAAAATTACTTTTCTTTTTTTTTTCATGAATTCGATTTAATTTATCCAAATATTATAACTATCATTCGGTACATAATGAATTTATTGTTTACTACAATATAATCTTGTATAAAAATGCTTTGATTTTTACAAAATTTAATTGTATACTCTGTATTAAGTAGTTTAAATACGACATTTATAACGACATAAAAAAAAAGATTGATACATTTTAATTTACACACCTCTACGATACGCAGCACTATGTTAAACTTTGTTGTTATAAAAAAAAGTAAGCATATAGACCCAAATTTAAAACAAGTCAAAAATAATTAAAATTTTATATAATATTATTAACCGTGGAAAGGTAACAAATCTTCATTTCTAAAACAAATATTTTAGTTAAGTTATTAAATGTTTAAACCTGCTAAACTCGCCCGAGAAGAATGAAATAAGGAAAATAATTAAGGAAAAACGAAGGTACTCCGTTTTTTAACTTCCTTGTAGACCTTAATTACACGTCAGTAGAGACCGAGAGTAAAAATTCCACAACACAGATTTCACCAAATCATAATGGTTAATATGAAACAATGTACTGCCGGTTATAATCATTTTAAGAGAAATATTTTTTAATATTTGCAAATGAAATTAAAATTTTTACTTATATAATAATACTATTCAATTGATAGATGAAAATTAAGGTTCATGTAGATTCAGATAGAGCAACGACCTACTTGTGTGAGATTACACATTGCTTAAAAGAATTCATGATCTCGACAAAATTACACGTGTATGTAATTCTGTTACATTACGTGCTCTATTAAATTAAAAGTAACATTTTATATCATTCTATCTATAACGATATTAACGACGGTGAACGTTTCGTTAGATTGAAATTAATCAAATTCGCTTCTATATACAGTTTTATTATATCGTCTACGGTATTCCTACATTAATTTCAATTACAAAAAATCGTAATTAAGTGACGAAGACAAATGTTATGGACTGGAAAGCTATTTAAGAAATCAGAAATTATAAAATAAATATTAAAACGAACTTCATCAATATCTTAACTATTCTAACCGTCATTACTATACGATAAATTAGCGAAATAAAAGTCCGATTATAAGGTAAATGTTTCGAAGTAATCACTTTAAATTGATGTCTATTATAAATTCCGACGCTATAAAGTTGAAGACACTCCGGTTCCCCACCCCGGCCCCGTGACATCTGCGACTGGTGCGCGGTGAAAGTCAGTGCACGATGACCGTCCTTCACAGCTGATCCGAGGCTATTAGCCGTCGCACTATACAAACTATCATTGATTAATCTTTCTATAATATGTTTTTCATCTAACATTATCACAATTTTTAAGATCTTTCTCTTTCTTACAAAAATAAGCTACGGAAATATAACTTTTCAAGATCAAATATACTGATTTTTTTTAATGCCTTAACGAAATTGCTAATAAAGAAATAAACGTCATTAAATACTGAATGAAAAAGAAAAGATCAGATCATGATTTATATAGAAAATATTTTATCGTCCCTTTAATATGTTATTAATGTTGAAAATCTACGGAAAATTGGTAAAGCCAGATCTATATTAAAGAAATATGTTAGTTGCATGTCTATTTAAGAATTCCGGCGCGGACATCCGTCAGGTTAAAGGTCGGCCAAACAGAACGATGGTATTGCGTCACAATGGTTACAAAAAATCACGGTCTCATAATAAAAGTATGCGAAGAGGATATATGTATATGTATGCTCCCCCCCAACATATAATATTCCAGACGCATACTATTTAATTAAAACTCGGTATTCCGTGACACAGCAGTCTGGTGAACAATAAGTTCGCGACATATTCTGAACAATGGTCGTAGATACGATAGGAATCGGCAATACGTCGTTGACGTTGACGGTGCATCCTTGACAACGTATCCTATTGTAACATTCTTTTATTTAAATTATGTCAAACGCAAACGCCACGGTTCATTGACCACGTTTCTAAATAAAAAAATATTACATAACCGTGTGATAAAATACTTAGCCAGATTAATTTTAATCACGTAACTGCGCGACGAAGGTATCTAAACAGCCACATATGTCCATAGACACACCAATGACGATTATCATTAAACATGCACGCCTTCTATCATGGAATCCCAAAGTTTACTTACCAGTACGTAAATGGCTGCTTTACATAGACAGTTAAAGAACCAACAAATTAATATTTGTTTGGTTTGACATTCAATTAATTCTGGTGTAATTACAACTTTAGAAGTTTCGGTGTGTTGAGACAGCATCCATTCGATAATGAAACAACTGTAGCGTAGTTTTTTTTCCTCCTGCTATATGTTTGAAACATACAGACAGAATGTATCGCTCTATAGTTTTACTATTAGATACAGAATATGTAGTGCAGTAATTATACTTTGTCTGCCTCCGTGGCTCAGTAGTTTACATGCTTACCTTGTAACGCAGAGGTCTCGTGTCGATTCCCGGACTGCAGGAGTAGTGGAGTCTGGATGGTGGTAGGGTTCTTTGAAACCGCTCGGGCTGAGCTACTACCCTGACCGTCCTCCTGCCGCCTAACAGAATTGTTGTGTTCCGACAATTATGCATGTGAGAGCCCAGAAGTATTCTGGACGAACATGATTTACAATCTATAGCCTCATTGTGACTTATCGAGGTGAAATTGCCGTCAAATGTTAGCTCATAACAGACAGAAAAAAAAAATCAAATTGCATACATTTACATGTTCGCGACGGGGCCTGAATATACAATACACACCATGAGGCAAGTTCGTTTTTCTCGATCTATATAGTTCTCCTATGTTTATAAATATATAAATAAATTGTTTAATTACAATAATTACTATTTTAACAGATTGATATCGGCATGTGCCACCGTTGGGACACCGCGACGCAAATGTGATAAATAGAAAAAATTTAGATGTCAAGAAAAGAGGAAGGCTATACAAGTACAAAACTTTTTTAATACAAAAAGAGGGATTTTAATGTTTTACAATAAAGTTTTTTTAGTAAATTTTATTTTTTAATTTCTTTAAACAAGTTATATGGATTTTTATTTGAAGATATAAAGAAAAATATGCGAAGAGTAATCGGTTTAACATGTGTATTCCGTATGTACTATGAAGTTACTGTTGAAGTCGACGCTCCAGCTAGAACATAAATGTCCACAACCATAAAGGTACTAGAGCGGCAGCAAGCGTCAGGAAGCAACGTGAATGACATTATAAATTAGCAAACGATTCATAAAATCGCTGAGATCACATCAGCGCGCGATGTAGCGCATTTGTACTAGGCATTTTTTGTGAAGGACGCTCGACAACGCGGGACGCCTACAAGTTACTTTAATAAGGAGTGGCGAGATTCCATTGCAATAGGTTTGGGTCTAATGGGGCCTTCGTGGCATCGCATTGGACTGCCCTCCTTTGTTTTATTCTGTTTCTATTCAAATAAACTTAGACGTGGGAATACAAACGAATCATTGAATTCACTTGGGAATCATGTAGAATTTATGTTTATAACAGGCTGATAAATGTTTATGATATTAGTAAAGGAGTACTTTATCTTAATACTTTCTGTTACTTAAATATCGTATATTAAGAAAAATAAATTTGGTTATTATTCTAAAATTAATGAACGAAAACGAAGATGCAAAATCCTTGTCATTTCAGCTCATCAATGTACAATATTGAATGTATACATCTTAAATATATTTTAACATTACCAATTAAATGACATCTGAATCAGGCGTTCCTAGGAGAATCATTAAATCGTAGAGTAAGATCTTACATATCCATTGGCAACACAGCCGTCTATGATCTTCGTTTCAATGACCATCCTTCCTATCTTCAAGCTACGTGGCCTGTCCATTGTCACTTCACTTCCTTAATACTATTTAATTTAACGAAAATCCGTTATAACCTCAACGAAAGTGGTGTTTTAATGGTCTAATCACAAAAAACATTTGACGACCTAAAAGGTAGCTACGGTATATTTTAAAATATAGGTAAAGCAGTAGTGTCTGAAATTGTCTTCAGTGGTATATATAAATACCTTTTAATTAAAAAAATATTGTTATGATAATAAGAGTGACCCCGATTACATATTGTGTCAAGCCTTATGAAAATCGCCTTGACAAACCTAATGGACGAAATAGCTTTAACAAATATATTTATTTAAAGAGGGAATTATTGCACAACGATCGTGGCTTGAACGTTATTTGTAATAGATATTCTATTCGCATGAGAGCCAAAGAACACCATTAAGGAACTGTTACAGTTTTTATCTGCTGTTAATACATCGCTAAAATTTACATGATCTTTTAATAAATAAATTTAAATATATGAATCATAATTAAAAATATTTCAACTTTTTTAATAGTAGGATTTGAGTTTGCATTGTATTTACGGATTTAAAAAGTAATATTATACATTACTTTTAATGATCATTCCGGTTTTTTTTTTATTTTTAGTTATTAAGAAATTATTCATTACAGAACTACCTAAAATACACATGGCCTTTAATTTTGCGAAATAAAAACTTTACTATGTTGTCATAAAAACAATTACAAATAACAAAAGAAAAGAAGATGATTATATGTATAAACGATAGAAACATAAGGAATCATTTCCTTAAGAAATTTCAAAAAAAGCTGTTAACTTTCACCGGGGGACGCCCAGTTTTCGGCCATCGCCTCACAGGTACGAACGAGGCTTACCAAACATACTATGAATATCGCAACAACTGTCTTCAGATATCTCGAGCCATTATCTTCTTTATATTTAGACAGTGACGAGATACTTTTGTGTGTAAGCTTCTAACAGCATGAACAGTCAATACATCCGCTACGTAATAGTTCTATCTCGTTTCTTCGAACGTACGAGAGAAAGGTGAAGTATCTTATATTATTACTACCAACGATGCGGACTACTTCCCACAGATTTTATTATTCTTTTTATAACTAGAGCACGGACCTGTTCCTGTCTGATTGACCTAAATAGTTTCTATTTTCAAGTTCAACATTAATGTTTTGATTAATTGCTCTATAGCAAAGACATCTATCTACATATATTGATTTAATATTAATAATTACATTCAAACAAAAATGTTTTTGGCAACATTTAAAAAATATATGAAACTTTACCATTACATATTAAAACAAAACTAACATTCAAAACAAACAAAAAAGTTCGCTCTATAAAAACATTAACATCTAAAATCATTTTTTTTTAATTCTGTAATTTAATATTTACGTAACGTATGATTGGACGGAAAATTCACAATGTCTGTTTACTCATTTGTTACAAGCTGAAACCATAGTAAACATTACTCAACAAGCAAACACACCTCAAATAAATATAGTCATAAGCGTTAAATCCGGTACTCTGGAATTTATGAGCGAGACGTAATTTCTTTTGCAATAAAAATGCAAATTATTTAAAATTAATTAATACACATATTCTTTGCTTCACTAACTCAAAATCTGACCCAAGTATGTGAGCAAAACTTAATAATATAATATAGTATTAGTATATAGTTTTACAACTGTAACATAAATCACTGACTGTGACTACTCCGCTTTTAAAAATTCTATTGTAATTTAATATGTTTCTTCTTTATAATAGATCCAGAACCTAAAAAATTAATTATTTTAATAAAATACAGATGAGTAAAAGGTGTTTTAATTTATTTTAAGTTTTTACTTTACATCTTTAATACATGGATGTATTTGGAAGTAAATCGTCGTAACATAGTAAGTAAAAAACTGTTTATTAATGTTTACAACATTACAACCACTAGTTATTTTCTGTATAACTGTGTATTCAGGTCACAAAGTATAATAGTTGAGTAAATAGATCTTACAATTAATTATACACAAATGAATATGCGTTAGCATCATGATCAAGACACGACATCTAGGTGCCTAGGCGTCGCATGCATAATACTTAGACGGCGACATTGGTCATTAATATTCAACTTTTACACCTTTTTTCTACCACTATAAAATTGATAATGTATTTTATTACGCCCTAATTCATTGATAAGTTAATTATTACCAGTAAAAAGCTTCAAACTACTGAATGGATCCTTTTTTTATTATATTTAATAGTTCAATTTGCACTATCAATTGTATAACCTTAAAAAAGTGAAAAGATCGAAAACCGTTCCAGTCGTTGGGAAACTACTGTCCTATAAACAGATAAAAAAGGTAAACATATAACAACACACCCGTTTTACTATATTTCCATTGTTTTCGGTAGTGTGATAATATCAAAATCAAATTGGTTATGTAATAAATGTGTTCACTCGTCGATGTGAGTAGATGTGGGAAGGACCTTAGACAATAAAATATATAAAAATAAATATTCTAAGTTTTCTTTAGTTCGCTTGGCGACTTCCATTTGTTTAACAGCAGAAAGATTGTATGCATAATAAATTGCAACTTTTAAATGTTCTCTCTTTAACTGGTACTACACGATAATATTTCTTTTTAACGTAATCGTTTATCAGAAATAAAAGAGTATATATACTGTAATCATTTCTTTTTTTACAGGCCGAATTAGAATCATTGTCTAGCATACCGATCTCTCGTAATGGTTTCACCGCGTAGTACTTATGAATGTCAGTTGTTACACTGCCGGCCAAAAGTTTGAGACCACCTTGAAAAAATTACAATATTGAATAAAACTCCGAAAGTTAGTGCTCTACAAATTATTTATTTACCTTATTAAATAGGGA
>DWQX01004328.1:0-15298 GCA_018245475.1 Pharmacophagus antenor
ATTTATTGTAGATTTAAGGCTGTGTTAACATATCTGATCATAATTTGAGAAAATAGTAATATATTACGTTGAG
Source organism: Pharmacophagus antenor (assembly GCA_018245475.1). NCBI lineage: Eukaryota > Metazoa > Arthropoda > Insecta > Lepidoptera > Papilionidae > Pharmacophagus > Pharmacophagus antenor. Next base: position 74 of record DWQX01004328.1, read on the forward strand.
CTTAGCTAGCATCATGGTTTTAAAACCTTAGCTTGTTCCCAAAAAAGAAACCAACAAAAACATGTGGGTTTAGTGTTACTGAAAAGCTATTAAAGGTTAATGATTTAGACACCATTCCACCTAAAGCTAAGATAAGAGCGATATTTTATTCAGAAACTCCTTTGTTCAGGAAGGTTTCTTCTTTTTCTGTGCTATTTTTAATTGTTGTTGTTCGTCATGACATAACGACCTGAATACATGGTCTTTGTTGACAAAGTCAACGTCAGAATTCAAAATGTAGCTGTGATTAAGCACCAAGTCACCTTCTCCACGTAAACAAAACAATAGAATATCATTAAAATCTAAAAAGAGAAAGCACAAAATTATAAACAATATTTTTTATGCTGTGATAAAAGTCTAACAATATAAATTTTATTGACTTACTTTCAAAAATATATTTATTTTTTAATTATTTGTTATAATATGGACGTAAAAATTATTAATCGAAATTCAACTAAGGTTACCACCTACTTAGTAATTTTAATAAATTATGATTTTCTTATCCTATCTATACATAGAGGCTAATAGATTGTCTATTCCATACATTAAAAAAACTTAGTATTTAAAGTCTTACATAATGAAAATACTCGAATAACATGATCAAGGAGTTAATCCTAAAATCGACATATACATATAAAAATATATTTGTTAAAAATAATCTAGAAAAAATATAAAGCGGTGTTATCTACTATTGCGATTACATTACCATGTGATGAAAAGAAATTTGACGTAGGTTATTGATTTTGCTTCGTTCTCAAATACATCCTGCAATGGTACCGATCTGACCTTCCATGGTACAAGGTTTTGAAAGGACGACACTCAACAATATCTATAGATCATCATTGTGCGTCAAAATTAATTTTTAAGTTTATATTTTTTTTGTGCAATGAAGAATATTAATAATTTTAGCTTATATTTATTTAAGTCTTAGTAATAGAAATACCGTATTCATTTTTCTTTTAAATATAATAGATAAAAATATTTTAATTAACTTTCAAGATTTTAAAATCATATCCATGTTTCGCTATAACGTTATAACACAAGGGTGCAACTTACTGTTTCTATAAAAATAAGGGCATTTATAGGAATATTTATAAATAAAAACTATCGGCTAATCAGAAATCAATGTTAACATAATATAAAAACGAAACAATAGCTATTTACAAGTTTTCACCATAAGATATCATGTATAATCGTTTACAGAGAACGAAATCCAACCTTTAAAACAAGTGATATAATTTTAAAGAAATTATATGTTACAGTTATTTTTATTTCTATTTACATCTTTAACATTGCTATTGATAAGCATTGAATAATGTTTTTAATAATAATATTTTTTTTCTTCGACGTATTTTCAAATTGTTAAGATAACAGGTCACTCAGAAAGTATTGCGAGAAAAAGTTTTTATAAATGGGAGACTGGCCAGTTATAATTTTATTTACTTAAAAGTTTAATTACTTATAAGTAAAAATATGTACGATCCAAATTCAAAACTTCGCTTGAAACCGAACGAATCGTACGATAGACGTCAAATGGCATTTATGAATGAAGCCCCTTCTAAGGCAAGGCAACCATGTATCGTTGGTAAAATGAATTTAAGCGTGGTCGACTAACTTTGGGGGTGATGAAGGAAGTGGTCGCCCTTTTACGAAGGTTACGGAAGAAAACGTGTTAGTAATGAAAAATTTGATCCAAGACAATAAACGAGTTACACACCAAGACATTCAACATATACTGCAGATTAGATCAGGAAGCCTTCGCGAGATTCTACACGTGCACCTTCTGCTGCAGAGGATAGTTTCACGCTGGGTGCCGCACAACCTCACCGATGTTCAGAATCAGGCAAGGATGGAATGGTGCCATGATATGATAGACAAATTTGAAGCAGGCTCATCTCGGCGTGTTAACGACATCTTTACGGGTCATCAATTCTGGATTTATCAATACGATCCAGAAACGAAGCGCCAGTGGACCATTTGGGTGTTTCAAAACGAAACAACGGCTACCAAAGTAAAGCAACCTAGAAGCGGGGGGAAGATTTTGATCGCGAGCTTTTTCAATTTGACTGACAACTTGGTGTCAATTCCTTTACGAAACCAAAGAAGCATTAACGCCGAATTGTATACTACCACGTGCTTTGCAGAAGTTTTCTCTATTGTAAGCAACAAGCGACCAAACACAAGGCTCCGCGGGCTACTGCTTCACCACGAAAATGCGCCCGCCTACACCGCAATCAAAACGAGGGACTTCCTAGATAGCACACCGGTCAAACTCCTGGGTCACTCTCCTTATAGCCCTGACCTACAATCGTGTGACTTCTTTTTATTCCCAAAAATAAAGAAAATCTGCTCAAAGGGATACAATTTTCGTCGCCGGATGATGCGCTCTCAGCGTTCGAGCAGGCTGTAAACGAGGTATCTGTGCCGGACTGGAAAAAGTGTTTCGAAAATTGGTTCAGACGCATGAATCTTTGTATAGAGGCTGGTGGAAAGTACTTTGAAAAGATATAATAAAAATATATTCACCTATAGAACATTTTTTTTAGTGTCGCAAAACTTTTTGAGTTTCCCACGTATGGTATTAAATACATATACAAGTTGCAATTAAATAATCTAATAGTTCTGTTATTATGTATATTTTTTTTAAATAGTATTGTTTAATTTTTTAAACCGTACATTAGGATTTATATACTATAATGAAGTAGCCCCTACATTTAAAAGTAACAATTCTCTTTTAACTTTTATTTAACGTCTATAATTTTTTTGTGAGAAAGTTATAATTTCAATTCAAATTAATTTCATGTACTGTAATAAGAAAGTTTAAAAATATTTTATTTTAGTTATTAAAGATAAATCATATGATGTCTCGTGTCTTCATACGCCAAGGTCGGGAATAAACCAAGATTTGTTTTTATATTAGACAAAACTGGGAGAGTCTACATTAATATCAGTTATTACTAACAAAAAATAGATATTGATCTACGTAAATCTGTAAATTAAGCTATAGAAATTTTTAATATCAAAATAATTAATTTTAGAAGTAGTACACAATCCCTTTTTTTACTCTAGAACGTTCTTGTTTCTTTTTGTTGTTTTGACCATTTCTCTATTCTTACCGATATACTCGTATATACCAAAGAGTATGTTTTTAGGAGAGAGAGATAGAGGATAGAATAATGGAAAATGAATATTTTGAAATTTTTAATTATTTTAAATTGCGATTTTGAACATTCGTTTCGTATTAGATAGAATGTACTTTATTTCAAGTTCGCCCCATATAAGTAAAAAAATTAACTCACAAGGGTAGGAAAATAGAGATAATTATTTTGTACTTGTTTATAATTTCTATTCACATTTGTTTTTTTGGTATCTTTGTATCGTCGGTTCTGTTTTTGTCTATAAAAAATTTGTTATATAAGTAATGCAATTACTTAATAAACAAAGTATTCTTTGTTCTATTTCTATATTACATGATAAAAAAACAGGCTGAGGATTTGAATGTAGATAAAATTATTATTAACTAGGTGAAATATGATCAGATGAACTATACGGGTTTTCTAAACTGTCAATCAGACATTAATTTATTAACTTTGTATCCTAACACACCATGATAAAAGTTATGTAAAATTTAAAGAAGCCTTGACTTAGGCATTATAGCTTGGGGTGGAAATTTTATAGAAAATTACATAGCCACATTGTAATAACTAAATAAGTTTGGTCATTACCCAACAAGCGTTCAAAATACTATGACTATATATTGATTGATATAGTCTATATTTGGCTTAACTATTTACACTATGCCACTATTATTGGTCTTTGTAATCATTTTGTAATCTTTGTATCATGATAAATATATATAATTATAATATTTTTTTACGTTTAACGTGGCTAAGTAGTTGTACGAATTTAACTTCTTTGAATAGTAAGTAAAAATACACAAAGGTCTACAATGTTTCGTTTGTCGAGACTATGGAAATGTTACCGCATATCTTGTCGCTTTTAGAAACTCATATCGTCCATTAACCACAGCTTAACATCAATTAAAGTATTTCTTTTAATTCAAAACTTAACATTATGTATAATTTTTGTATTATATATTGTATTGTACACATTTTATCTTTTTAAAAATCGTAGATCACAATTTTTTTTAATACTTTTATAATTAAGTGACTTTATTACATCGTATCAATACGCTTAATAATTACGTATAAAAAGTATAAATGTTTGTGTAAATACTGGGCTTTGAAGTTCTAACACATATAAACAGTATCTGATTAAGAGAGTCTGAAAGACTTTCATTTCCGAGTCGCTTACGGAAAACTAAGAGAATAATTACTCTATGTATAGTGAAGCTCCCGTAAAAATGACGTTTTACAACACTTCTGTTAATGTTACATTAAGTAATTAGATATAAAAATTATTTCACTATTTGATACTTTATGGGAATTTAGGTCTTTTTCTTAAATCAAACACGTCACACGTTTTTATAAATCACCATGTGAATATTTTTATTAAAACATTAGATTTTAACAATCACCGCCATCTAGAGAGGGGTTGTTAAACTTACTGTTAGTGCGAAGCAATTGATTTTTTTATATTTGATGCACCATCAGAAAGTTTGCACAAAGTCCAGTAATTTTAGACTAGAGGGCGATAGTGGACTGATAATACCGACACACAACCGGTACATACATATACGAGCTGATACTGTTCGGAAGCACATTTACAATTATATAATAAAAATTTATGGCATGTTCTTTTATATCAATGAAATGAAGCGACAATGAACAAGACCAAAGTTTGTATTGGACTTTAATAATGTAATTTAAAACGTTTTGGCTACACACAACAATTATCAGAAATGAATAGGCTAAAACTAAACAGGCTTAAAAATGTATAAATACAATTTGAAATTATTTAACTAACAACCATTTTACTGTAATCAAATTGGAATATCAATAATAAGCAAATATTATGGTTAGGAAAATATCTATCTATAATACGAGTTTTAACTATAGGATGTTTTTTACCATGGAAAGCCGCCTAAGCTCGCTTCCGACGGCAGCGGGAGGGCGGGCGCCGGCGTTACGTAGGAGTAGAACCACGCGATCATTTTGCAGCGAACTTCGCTCAGGTTGCACGCTTGTATTTGCCGCCTCGCACCACCCATATAACCCATTCCTTACAATAACCTTGTTCAGTGACGTAAATCTTTGTTATATATAGTTAAATACATCGCCCGATTTCGAGGACGTGTCCGCGCTGCGCTACATTCCAAGAACTTAAAACATAATATTGTCCATTTTCCGTTGCATTTATTATTCAGTGACTGCGCTAAACAACTGCCAGGATGGCGCCGTTTACAGGTATGATTCCGAAAATAGATTGTTTCAATTTACCTTTGGTGTATAATTGTTTTATTGTTTCGCAATTGTTGATAATAATATCTTAAATAAAATTCCGTTCAAAAAGTAATGAACATTGACCAATACTAAGCGCAGATAATTTTTTTGATTGCGTATATAATTTCATAACCGTTAATATATGAGCTTTCGCCTAAATACTAGTACTAATTAAATTATTTTAGGATTCCTTTTAATTTTTTCTGCTTCACTAAATTTTTTTAAGACAAACCTTTGTATTTGTGTTACTTTAATAAATTTTAATGACCAGTTAACCATAACTATCCATTCCAATACCTCTGAAAAGAACTTATATTGTTCATAATATATTGCTTCTGAAGATTCTTAGCTAGTATCATAGTTTTCAACTAATATATTATTGTAAGGTATTTGACGTGGCCAGTTATGTGTTGAAATGTAAATATAATTTTAAATTTGAAAACATCTTGTTATTTCATAGGGTTCTAGAAGTAGGTTAAAAATGGTCGTTATAAAAGTTGCGTCATTTTTATTCTTAAAAGTAACTACATAGTACTAATATAAAAACATCGATTGAACATTGGTTGGTAGCGTGAAAGGCGCCGCCAGTGATTTTTATGACCCAAATGTTTCGTTTGCTGAAGTCTTGTAGTAAGCATTTACTTAAGTATCATATTAAATACAAACGGTATTAATAGAGGGCTAGTAAATAAAAATAAACATTGAACGTTTCCTAATATTAATGAAATGTTTAAGTTTTTTAATCTTTGTTACATTATATATTTAATTTATGTTACAAACTATAAAACAACTAAAATGTAGTCTTACATATAATTACTATTATTGGCTTGTGGATAAAAAAAAATATAATGAAGCATATGTATAATCAAAAGCTTTATCGTGCAAAAACAAGATTACAACTCTAAACACTTTTAGAATTTTACGTAACAAATCAATTGAGGAACAGCCAAAGTAAACTTACGTATATTGCTCCGTTGTATATTTCAAACTTTTATTTAGAACCTTTCCTATTACCGTTATAAAAGAAGTTGCATACGCTGCACAACAAATACATTTTCTTTACTAAACCTAAATATAAAAAATCTTGAAACATGATCACATTCCATTGCAAATTGCACATTTTTATAATTGAAAATTTTGTATAGAGATTTAAGTTCACTAGAAAAGTAATGTTTTTAAAACCATTTTTTTTTAAGTTATGCATTAATTTTTACACTTTACTGAAATTTTCAACTGAGACTGCGAAGGAGGTTTAAAATCAACGATTATTTTATTTTTCCTTTTTGAGTACAGGTGATAATTTTTTATTCGAAACAGTATATCTTGAACTTAGTTTTAAAATTTAAATGTTTGTTTTAAAATTTAAGTTGCCCATTTTTATGCTCTATTCCGTTTTATTAAGAAAAAAGGAATATGATCCTTTTTATTAGATGCTGAATTTTTTACGATAATGACGTTAAAAACGTATCATTGATGAATTGCGATACATTAATGACACATAAAAACAGTCTTTAAAATAGATCCTCGTTTCAAATTGAAAAGATAGCATCATTCTTGTAAATTCTTTTAGGACTCTTTTATTGTTATGTAAGTACTATGGGAAATATTTAACAGAGTTATGTATTATTTTGGAGGCCATTATGGCCGAGGCTGACTAGCAGCGGGCCACGCCATCGTCATTCACGGGTGACGTTGATTTTGTTGTATGTATTCTACAGTCGTATCAGGCTGCCGAAATGTTTGTAAATTGCCTAAAATTATAAATTATCAAACAGAAAGGATAAAATTCATAAGTAATAATAGTAAATTATAGGCTACTGCTTGGATGGACATGAATTATGAAAATATCTACCCTTAATTAATTGTGGTTAATAGAAATGAATAATGTACATACATATTTATAAATAATACAAAAAGAATAGTATTATTTCCAAAAAAATCTAGATTGTGGCTAATCTCAGTTCAAGATTTTCATAAGAAAACATTTATTTTGAAATGAGACTTGTATCAACATTCATGCTAGACCGTCAAAGCATATGGTGGTTTCACATGATGAGAGTGAAAAGCTTACAGTCAATAACGCCATCAAAGACTCACGTACCGAAATAGAAACAACGAAAAGCAAAAGATAGTAATAGTTTTTGTTTTTAAAAGAGATGTTTTGGTTATATAACAGAAGTGGGTTTACGTAATTTGGTAACTTAATATATTTTTCCTTTAAAAGAAATATCTACTTTGTAACCAACATTGTAAAATAAATTTGTTAGCTTGAAGCTGAATATAACCGTAAGAGCAAGCTTGTTCAAAATATTAATTTGTCGTTTCTTTCATTACAGAGTTTCTGATTTTATGTTTTGCACAATACATAACTCTTACCCCCAATTCTATCTGCATAGTAGGATTACTTAATAAACAAACAAGATTTTCTATATTAAAAAATAAATCGATAGTCATTTACTAAAAATTCCAATCTTCATCTTTGATCGTAACCTTTTCATTATAAATTGTTTAAGTGTCCTCTTTCAGACGCAATTAAAATTAATTTGATTTTGCACTTGTGTAAATCGTTCACTCCACCGAAGCTTTTGAAACTTTGCATTTCTAGAAGGTACTAACGTAATAGTAATTATAATAAAAAACTGCGAAGCCAATTAATTAAATTGCGCTCGTTTTCCTTTTTTATTGGTACTTGCATGTCATTAAACACTCACATGTACTCGTAAGTTAACGAAAGCTGCGTTTCATTTATGGAAATAGTTTTTAATTAAGAATTAGATACTAATTATATATTTAAACATTTTAAAAATATATTTTTAAAGAGAACCTCAATTTTATCCTTTCTAACAAGATATTAAAGCAAATTTTAATTGAAAAATTTATTTTAATTCATTTAAAGTTATATACGTCTATCCAAAGTTGTATCGTGCTCTAATTGTGTCACATGTCACTTCAGAGTTCCATTTAAAATGCGGTACTACGACAAGTAAATCTGTTCTGAGATATTTCAACAAACCCTCTGTTGAGTTGACAATGGCTTTTAACCGCAACATCTGTTTTATTATTTGATATGTCTAGATACTATTATAATAGTTTAAGATTTTATACTCGTAAATAATTTTGTATCTGCCTCGCATAGATTATTGAAAAACATCCACTAAGGACAGTTTTCACGTTTATGAGAATAGACGATAATGTTTAAACAAAACAATTGGCTTAGCATCGCTAACGTCGTGCCAGTCTATAACAATTATATAATAAATGAAAAAGGTATTAATTTAAGGGTGCAAGGTTAGAGCTACATAGTTGATATAACACATTCTAACCAAACCCTCTCTATATATAGATAAGTAGCCAAAAATCTGTTACAGCATTGACACGATGAAAAACCACACCATTTTTATTTTTTCTTTATATCTTGTTTGTTTGATAAGTCATTGCCAACAGAGATCCAAACTATGGTTTTTCCCGGTGGTTGAGAACTTGTAATAAACGATATCTTTCCAAAAACACAGTATAACATTATTATAAGTAATAAATTTACTGTAGTCTGTGAAGTTTCTCTGTTCTTTGACCATGGCTTTTTCGCACAATTTGGTTCTAAGTTCACTTCCATTTTTACAATTAGTTAAGCTTCTCAATAATGGTTTGGTTAAAGGGTTTAGAATCTTCACTATAGTTTTATCAATCGGTGGACGAACTAATTTTCATATGATGATGATGATGTAATCCCGGCCGATTTCAGTCACAATTTTGTTTGTAACAATCCTCGCACATCAGAGCACACCGTTTACATAATTATAGCTGATAGCCGTAAGTCGTCGGGCTTTCAGCTCGTCGCGTCTGGCATTCAGCTCAAGGAGCCGCCTGAGGAGTTGTCCGTCATGCTATCGCTTGCCTTCCTCAAGTTCTGATTAAAAGATGCACTTAGCTGTTCTTTCCTCCGACATACGCGTCACATGTCCGCACCACCGAAGCTGACGCCGCATAAAATATGACTCAATGCCACCTACATTGGCCCTTCACAGCACTTCAGTATTCCGTACGCGGTAAGACCATCGGATTTGAAGTATTTTGCGTAAGCACTTGAGGTTGAATCGGTCTAGCATACGGATGTGACGGCGATACTATGTCCACGTTTCGGCAGACTATAAGATGTTGGGCAGCACGACTGCCTTGTAGACAGCGATCTTCGTTGCCAGCTTAGTTGTGCGAGTTAAAGACCCTAGAGTCCAGCTTGCCAAAGGCCGCTGCTGCAGCGCCGATTCTGCTGTCGATCTCTGCATCATGATCTCAGATCTTAGATGATATTGTGCTCCCCAGGTAGCAAAACTTGTCCACTTGCTTCAGCTCATTCCGTCCGAGTGTATTATTCAGTGACTCGCGATCATGAATGTCCAAAAACAGCACTTTCGTCTTTTTGACGGAGTTTTTAAACCAAATTTTGGCACGACTCGTGGAAATCGGACATTAGCTGCTGCAGGCCCCCTGAGGGTTCTGCTACGAAGCACAGGTCATCGGCGTACATCAACTCAGTGATCACGGCATGCGACACTTTGGTGCGGGCTTTCAGTCTGGCGAGATTAAAAATATTGCCGTTCGTGCGAATATGGATGCGGGCACCTACAGAAATCGTTTGTGAGACCTCTTGTACTACGACTGAAAATTATAACGCTAACAGTGTGGGTGCAAGAACGCACTCCTGTTTTACCCCACAGGTTACGGGGAAAAAATCGGACTGTTCGTCGCTAACAGCGACGCAGCACTGCATGTCGTCGTGCAGAACTCTTAGAAATCTCAAAAACTTCTCGGTACACCCGATTTTATGAAGTACAAGCCAGAGGGCTTCAAAAGGCACACTATCGAAGGCCTTCTCAATGTCAACAAAACAGAGATATAGAGGATGACCTTGCTCTCTGCTCTTCTGTAATTTTACTGATATTCTTACTGAGAACACGTACCTCGTTCTGGTCGGAAGCCGAACTGGGTTTCGGGAAGAAGTTTTTCGAAAAGCGTCATAAGGCGGTTCAGCAAGACTCATGCAGAGACTTCCAGATACTCATAGCAGTGAAATACCACGGTATGAACTACAATCGGACCGGTCACCCTTGTTCCTATGTAGCGCCCCAATACGTGATATTTTAAAAGTAGATGGGACTTGTTCTTCTTGCCACATACGGACAAAATGTTCCCAAATATGCAATTCATCACCGCCGTATCTAACCAGTTGTCCCGGTATAGAGTCAGTGCCCACCGCACGCTTATTTTGCTGTTGTTTGATGGCGAGAGAAATCTCCTCACGAGAAAGTGACTCGTCTAGCTCAGTAGCAACAAAGAGTTGAGGAATTGAACAAATGTGTTCCAGGTCAGCAGCCCGATCCACATTTAGCAGTGCTGAAGTGTTCTGCCCATCGTGCGAGTACTTTCTCTTTGCTCTTAACTAAACCTCCGCCAGATAACGGCTTTTAGGGTATTTTAGCAATACAGGTTGTGCCAATTAATTAACAAACCTCGCTGTAAAACTCTCCGAGCTGATTCGTGTCAATGAGCCACTGAATCTGATGAGCCTTCACTCGCTACCACTTGTCTTTGGCCTCCCGAGATAATCTGCTCAGCTGCAGGTTACTTTCTCTGATCTCCGCAACGCTCACATTTTGGTCAGCTCCGCGATGTTGTCAGAGAAGACGGCGGTGCTTGTCCAATCGCTTCCGTTATTCTCATCAAACCAGTCCTCGTTCTTACGGATTAACCCAACCTAAAGTAGTTGTTGCCGTGTCCAGTATGTGAGAAGACAGAGCACTCCAGTTGCAATCGACGAGGCTGCCCTCTTTGTTGATGGATGGCAAACCAGAAACCAAAGATCGAGCATATTCTTTCCTCATCTCAGAATCTCGAAGCCCATCTACATTAAGACGCCCATTGGACTTTGATCTACCAGATCTTCGAGGACGATGGAGGTGAAGACGTAACTCAGTAACAACAAGCCTATGGTTAGTCCAGCAGTGCGCATCACGCATGACGCGGGTGACGAGGACTTGGGAGACGTCACGTTGCCGAACGATTGCGTAGTCAATTAGATGCCAGTGTTTGGACCTTGGGTGCATCCATGTATTCTTGTGTTTGGCGGGAAGTCTAAACATGGTACTCGTTATTGCAAGGTGAAATTGTGCACATAAACTGAGTAAAAGCTGGTCGTTGCTGTTCATGCAACCAACTACATGCCTGCTCAAAACATTGGGCCACGCATCGTAGTCCATTTTCGGAAACAGCCACTAACGCAGGATATATTTAGGTGCACAAGCGTACGCCCAAACGCATGTGCGCACCCTCGTCCTCACCCATCTTGATCCAGTATAACGTTGAGACCGATACGACAGGAGACAGGTTCAAATGTTGTGTCTAGCCAATGATAACTCTATACTCTATCATCGCTCTAAGCCGTCCACCAGGCCTTGCTATCCCGCCGGGTCCGTCAAGCTCGTTGCATATCTGCGACGAGTCGTCATTCCCACCGCGGTAGACTTCGTGCATTAAGCGGGAGGTACCCGCTGTAAAACCTGCCTCAACGGCCGGCTTCCTCGACCAGGTTTAGCCCGCGAGCCGACGCGGTTTATCGGGATGTGACCGCTGTATGCACTACTGCTACTTGGAGCCACTGGCTAGAATTTGCAGAACGTCTGCGATCACTGGAAAAACCCTCCTCCTTTCCAGGCCGGCTGGTGAGATTCCAAGTTCATAACACCCTAGACGGTGCAATACACCCTATTTTCATATACAATACCTATAGATTGTAAAAATAATCACTTTATGTAAAATTCTTATAGATTGTTGTCACAATAAGGGACACAATAATAGACTGATTTTTCTATTCCTTGTCATTTTATAAACAAAAAAAAATTTTTATTGCCTTAATAGATTTTATTTTTTATTTAAAAATTTCATACATGACGCAGATACGGGAATCGGCCGAAAATTGTTCGGGGCCCTTGGTTCTTTTCGACGCTTATGTAATTTTCTTCCTATTCCTACTAAAGTTGCGCTTGTTCAGTCCTTACTTCTGCCTATACTTGACTATGCCGACATCTGCTATCCTGATCTCACAGAGGAGCATTTAAATAAACTTGACCGTCTTCAAAATGTTGGTATACGGTTTATATTTGGGATACGGAAATATGATCACATATCTGAATTTCGTGTAAAGCGCAAGTGGCTTCCAAACCGTCTTCGCCGGAATGCTCACATACTTTCTACTTTATATAATATACTATTCAATCCACTTGCTCCACATTATTTGAAAGAACGCTTTAAGTTTACATACCTCACTCATGACTTCACCTTGCCTTCTAGTACAAAGTTCTCTCTTTTTATTCCTTCACACACTTCTTTCTACTCAAAATCGTTCACTGTGTACGCCGTGAAGCTATGGAACTCCTTACCTTTCTATTCGATGCAGTGAAAGTATTGAATCTTTTAAAAAACATGACATCACTATCTGCAACTCTAATTTTGGCTATAACATTGTCATGAAAGTATTATATTTATATATTACTGATTGTATATATATATAGTAGAATTTCTTAAATATTACATTATTTTATTCTATTTTTTATTATTATTTCTTTTGCTTTTATTTTAATTTCTTTGCACTGTTCGTGTACACCCTTACTGTTTTTATTTACATGCTAAATTTCTACCCAAAGGTTGTCTGGCATCGCTGCTTAGCGATAAGTGAAAATTCGGATGTACTTTCTTTTTTTGTAACTCCATGATAAGTGCACAATATAGTATATTGGCATTTGTATTTGTCCATATATACTAAATAAAACTATTCTATGCAGTAACATACAGGCGAGCTTAACTTATTATGAGTTCTCTACCAGCTAACTTTTGTGAGAAAGAAATATATGACTAAGTAAGAACCCTAGAAGTATTTTTAAAAAGTTTGACGTCAGCATTGCCAACGTCACAATTACCCACATTATGATCATCACCCATATTATAAAGGTTTTTCTAAAATAAACTTCAAAGACTGGAGTCGCGGAGGGAGAGGAGAGTCGGTGTTACGTTGCCGCTCTCCCTATCCTCTGCGACTAAGCGGTGGCGGTAGAGCTGCGGGGGAGAAGGGGTAACCCTACCTTGCGCTGCCGAATTACGGTTGGCGGCGGAGGGTAAGACCAGGTCCGCCGCAGGGAGCTTGGAGGACCTGTGCTTTTGGGTGCTCGTCCTCTAGGCTCCCATGGCCTCTGGGTGACGGACTCGGGGGGGTCCGTTGCCCATTTGACCGTAAGAGGCCAGAGAGGAAGGCGCGCTGGAACACACAGGAGAGGATAGGGGAGGTTTGCCTCCCCCCTGAGTACGGGTGGTACATTGCGGCCAGCGCTGGTGGGGTTGCGGAGGTGTGCGAAAGCGTTGCCGTGACCTTACCATAAAGCGCCGAAGATGGAACATCGTGGGGGTTTTAGTCGGTTCAATTCCGACATAATCTCTCTTTGCCCCCGCGAATACAGATATACGAAGGCATTTCACCCACGTAAAAAAGGGGCAAGAAATTTGAGGACGATAGCGAGGTGATGGCTGCAGTAGAAGCTTTATTAACATACGTTTTAATTCTGAAAACTACGAAACTCTTTAAACCGTAATAATTGACGACATAGTGCTAAGCAGAAATTTATCTAGAGATAATAGAAGAGTAAAACGACAAGATTATAAAAGAAAATAATTATTAGCTATGTACTTATATACTTTTAGTAACAGCGAGTATAAAAACTTGTTATCGATCTTTTTCAGAAAACCATGAGAATTTTTCACAACCTTGATAACGGCAATTTAGCTGCTGGAAAAGTAAACGGGGTCGCTTCGCATGGTAGCACAGACAATAGAAGCTGGATTCACATAAATAATACAACACATTTCCAAAACACTATCGTAGGTTATGAAGTTCAAAGTAAGAATTGTAGCAACGTTGTAAAGTTAAGAAACGATAGAGAGGTAGGACATTTAAGCTCTCTATTTAATTCGGACGAGAGAAATTCCTCTGACATCATCGTAAAGACTGAAGTATGTAATAAACAGTTTAAAATCAATAACGCAAATAAATTAACAATCATATGTACGAATACTGCAGGAGAAAAACTGGCGATCAACAAACAAGAAAATAATGTGATTCAACTTGAAAGCTGTTTCGGTGAGTATGCGACATTCAATACTAAATGTTTAATAGGATATGGATATATAACGTTATTTAACTAAATTAGAAACAGTGTGAATGTCGGCTAGACAAATATAAAGTAAATCTAAGTACATAACTAAAAACTGATCAAAAAACAAAATTAATTTACAATATTTTTCATAAGCAATATATAAAAAATATATAACGATTATTTAATGGCATATAATGGTAATTATATAAAAATAACTAATTTTTCTTTTACAATAGTTTATTCAATAGTATCGCTGGTGAAATTATTAGGATACATAAGACATGGCGTGCTGTTATCGTAGGGCTATTAGCGCAATCTTGTCTTGTAAAAACATCTTAACTAACATCTCGTTTTTATCGGCAGGCATAACACATGCTGAAAGCCCTGCACGACACTAATTAGCGACGCGATAGTTGAAATGAACATAACAACAGCAACAACAACAAACCCGCGATTTGATGATATTCAATTCCTCCTCTAAATATAAAAACCTATATGTACGTTTAACTTTCGGTACAAATTATATACATGACGCATTATAATTTATCTACAACAGTATAATGCATATATATATATATATATATATA
>DWQX01004329.1:0-15298 GCA_018245475.1 Pharmacophagus antenor
CATATATATATATAATAAATAACTGCAAATATAATAAGGTATGTTTATATTTCATCAATCCATTTTAGGTTCACTATTTTTTAATTACATACTGATCTAAATCCGAGAAGCAGTTACAGTCCGTAAAAACAATTATAATATTTTTCTACTATTTCATATTAACAAAAATTACATGGCAGCACTGCGTAGCAGTGTCACTATTAACTATTCCCAAAATGTCAGTGCGTCTAATATATTCATTTAACTGCGAAGTGAGGGATCGCTCCCAATACGACATCCGCATACCGTTCGGCTCGTGTTACATTATTTTTTATCTACTCACAAAGAAATCACTATAAAAAGTTGGCTACATGAGGCAAGCAGTGGAAACAAGTGCAGCGGCTAAGCAGCCGCTTGATAGCTTTGCTGCAAAGATTATTATTGCAGACATGACACATTTTTTTAACGTCATTTACCACTTGACTTCAATATTACATGATATTATTTGACAAAGAAGCCCTAAACTAGGAAGCGTGTTCGCTTAAAACACTGCAGCTACCACATAAATAATTGTCGGAGGACAGCCGTTATAGCGGCAGATTGATTGATGCAAGTTAACCAATCCGGTTCGCAAAAGCCCTTCCAACAACTCCTCTACCGATGTGGACTCGAAGTTCCTCCATATTATGAGGAAAACGGTAAACCACCGCGCCAAGAATGCATTCAACATACATATCGTAAATAACGTAATACTTAGTAAAAAAACACAGGTATATGATAAATTTTAACTACGGCTTTATTTACACGAAACAAAAACACCTACAAAACCATTCTACTATAACGTTATGCAGAATTTGAAAAAGTATCATTCTTTAAAAACGTCAATATTGAACATATTATTACCAAATTAATAATAAGAGTAGAATAATTATATAACAGCAGACTTAATAAAGCAACATGCTTAGATAATTATGCTTGTTCCTTAATAAATGTGGCAGTTTTCTTCTGGAAACAAATGTATTCAATTCAGTGAAAAACACAAAGCAAGGATTCGATACATTTATAAAATACAAGACCAATATGAAGCATGTTAAAAGCGTTTCCTTTTGTTTTTTAATTCCTACTATTAGTAAACACTCTCCCTATATATTTATTTATATATCATGTTAAAATTTTCAATAATTAATAAAATACTATTTTTATCCACTCAAATTCAAAAACATTTTGTCAAAATTTGTAGTGGTGACATTTGATCTTAATAAAGTTTTTTCAAGAATCAATTCACTAACTAAAAAAAATCTATTTTGCCATTTATATTTTTATTATCATATATATTTACATCGATTGTAATTATATAATATGAAATAAGTAAAATAAATATTTCCTTTGTTGCCTATCCGAAATAATAATTGACTCTTTTTATTTTAATTACTTCTTATTTTTATTCTTTGCCAAACTGGAGTCGTTCATTAGGCGGGTCGTTCGTCTTCATTGCATGTGACGGAGATAGTTTACTGTTCAAATTAATGTTACGAACTAACTTCAAAACTCTATGCTACAATCTGAAATAGCGATAAATCTGTTGGTTACCTCTTAACTTTTTACATAAACTACATATTCTTTGTATTATCTTTTCTTTAAGATATGAATCATTTTCCATGTATCTATTAAATGGGTTTAAAATGCGATTTTGTAATATACTAATCATAATTCTTACCTAAAATATGCATTACGACTTTAATAATAATAAATACTTTTTTTAATTGGACTTTTTAAATGGAAATAAATGTAAGCTCTTTTTCCAAGACATGTCATTTCGGTAAGTAAATGTCGCCTACTAAATCAACATTGTATAATATATAATTCTATTTATTATAAAACGGCATACAGATCCATTACATGAAGTATAAGTTCATTTAAAAATGCTGTCACTTAGCGCTTATCTTGTATAGCAGAGGTCCCTGGATGGATTACAGGTCAACCCGAGTAGTGAAGTTTACATGATAATAGGGTTTTTACAAATCTGCCTGGCTAACTACCGTTCTCAATGTTCATCCGCTCCCATAACAGCACTACTGTATTCCTGAAGTTATAGTTGTGAAAGTCAGAGTATTCTGGACGAGTGACCTTTACGATCTAGACTCATTGTGACTTTTGAACAACGTGTAAAATTAATTGTCAATTTAGCCCGTCGCTAATAAAAAACAAGAGAAGCTAAAGTTACTGCACATTGTAACATATTTATCATATACAGTCTTTCTGACAAAGAGGTTTTAATTCAGCATTAAAAGAAAAAAACAAATAAAATATTTCATTGATCCCACTTAACTGCACATTATATGTGACATAGACTATAGTTTAATTTTTAAAGTGAAACTTCAAGAAACATGGAATGTTGGCGCGTTGGCGCACAAGTTGAGCGTGAACGGGAACTTTCAGCGTTTCGTACACTGACGCTGACAAGGGCGCCTCCGCCATGTTGACAAACCGCGTCCACGGCATTCAAACTTTAAGTGCGTGTCGACTGGTGTTAGATTCTTGTCCTTTATTATATATGCGGACATGTTTTTTCTTCAATATTAAGTCACCACAAAAACACATTCAGTACATCTCACAGATTAAAATAATCCAGTAAAACGGACCGCCTAATAGGATTTCCTTTAAAATATTTCAAAGAATGTATTTTTTAAAAGTTAAAAACAGTTACTTTCATACTAAAAACTTCAACTTGTTTCTTCAATTTATTTACATAGGTTGTAATGTCAATTTCTAGATTTATGAAAAATCCAACGGTTTCAAAAATCATAACAATAATTCTCTATTGATTGACAAACGTGTATTACTAAAAAGTCAATTTAATAGAAGGGGGAATTATTATATTAATAATTTAATTCTTACATTAGCATTTTTTATTACTAGCATTTTTATTACACTTAGACTAGCATTTTTAATTATTTATTGAAACTATTTTACTTAACAATAAGTGAATCCTTTGCTTGCATCGTTTCTTATAAATAATCATATTGTCATACACGCGCGTTTTATGTGCTCTGCCTATGGCACTGCAAAAATAACGCAATCAACGACAAAAGGCATTATTTTTTTATCTGCCATCTGCAACCGGACACCTAGTAAAGACCGATAACGCACCACAATGACTACTGACTACATAAATCTCCTTCCAGAAAATTTACAACAATTTTACGAATTGTTTTTTTTTGCATCATCGTCCACCCCCGCATCATGACTCTATTGTACTTAAAAGAGTGATTTTTTTTTTCGGTCATTTTAAGGGCCATTGTAAGAAGACGTGTCCCAAATGACCCCTCTTTTTGCTTAATGGCTTACAGCTGAAGCGGTGTTTTTTGTCATTTTATATTTGCTCGTTATGTAGCAAAGAAAGTTTAGATTGCACGGGCAGATCACAAGCGAAAGAAATATTTTATTAAAAACAACCAATAAGTCTTTTCTTTAAATTGGGATATTTTAATTTATATTAAATAATTTCAATCTTTTTTTATTTAAAAACAATATAATTGGTATATGGTTATATTGGTACCTTTAATTACAAATAAAACTTTTTTCTGTCTTTTCTAATGCTCCTATTTGTAAAAGACATATTTATTTATATTTTAGTACTCATAGCTAAGCATTGAGAAGTAACCACAATGTTCATTCTTAAATACTTCCTTGTTTGCAAATCTCAAAACGATACTAAAAAACTTACATGTACAGGTAATTTTTTTACATTTGAATACAAGCATGCCATGACGCAAATAGCGTAATTATATTCTTAAACAAACACTAAAATACACATTGTTTCTTATCGCATCATAATTAAAAACGAGATACACTACTTACGGTTAAGTCTCACGTTTATATCAATTCAAAAAGAACACAGCAACTATTTAAAACTTAAAGAAAAATATTGCGATAAAACCAAAACCATAAAGTTTCACCAGCTAGCAACGGCGGTGGTCGTGGTCAGTGATTAAAACTGTTCAAAACTTTTCTCTAACATTTCTCGGACTCCCGTAGACGACTTACCTCAAATCAAGATAATAACGACCGACCCGCCAAATTACCGCCTGCTTTGACAGATGGAGATTAATAGGTGTGAAGATCTATAAATACGCTTTCCGAAAATGGATTGTGATAGTTTTAAACGAATTGTTGCATTTGAAATAATAAAAGCATACATTGAAACACACACAAAAAAAAAAGAATGTTCCAGAAGGAGTGAATCACAAATTAGCTGTAATTTGAATTATTTAATTGTCTTGCAAATTCATCTAAAGATTTATCAAATTTAGGATAAATTCTTTACTTTTTTTACATCATTCGTTTTTAAGCCAAAACATCTGTTATCTATTTTCATTAAAAGAATTTTTAAATCGTATACTTTTTTACTTCCTTTTATCGGAAAAAAGATGTCTTGCGCTAATAAATTAAAGATTCGTCCAATTCGATTGGTGTTTATTAATCCTACTATGTACATAACCTAATTTAAGATCCAGCGCACAAAATGTCTTATAGCTTAAATACGTTTGGTACTAAAATATATGAGGTTTCTAAAATTAAGAGATTAGTGAATCGGACAATCTCGTTAATATGTAAATATATAAAAAAAAACAATAAAGTTATTTAGCTATTTGATCGAGATATATGCATAAAAACAGCGAAATCCTTTTCAACAAAGCTACGCATTTTAAGGTCTACAAAAAATATATTAATATTAAAAATAATAAAAACTATGATATATATAACAAAATTACAAATTACTCACGTGGGTTTATCTTTTCGATCTTAACTCAATATCCCCTTCCCGGTATTGTAATTCGTAATTTGTTATCGAAAACCCGAATCACAATTCTTTTGTATTTGGATTAGCTGGCATGTTAACGAAACTTTCATTTCGTTAGTATTGCACCCGCATCGCATCCACTTCGACTAATAGTTAGGCTATTCATAATTATGTATTAATTAATAACATTCAAAATACAGATTATTTCATCGCGTGAGAAATATATTTGATCACGTATACATTTTTTTTTTCAATTATCCGTTTCATTGTTACTCACTGCGTCAGGTTCTTGCTGTATTAGACATAAAATTCACAATGATATATTTTTTAAATATAATACATCATAATTTACTTATTCATTACATTAGGTAATAAATCTAATGAAGCAATATTGCCAGGTGCATTGGCTAACCGTCTACGTTCAACAGGTGTAACTTTAACAAACATTTTTTGTCTCTGGCATGTTCGCTTTTCATCCATATGTCACTCGTACGCGCCAGCCAATGTAAAGGGCGTAAGGCCTTCGAAATTCAAACGGCAGCTGAACAGACGCAGAAATAAATAAGCGGCCATGACACGCGCCGGTCGCCCTCCTTTTATAATTATTTCATTTTATTTTTAAATTGTTTTTTCTGCTCCACGAGGATTCCCCTCTTTATTCTCTCCATTTCAAAACAATGCGCTCCCCTAACACCTAATGGCTGCTTTCGGGCGTGCGTTGTTTTAAATTGGATACGGGCGTATAATAATAAATTGACGGTTTTAGTCAGGCTTACAACGCTTGAGTGATGGTAATTAAATTGATCTACATTTTGTTTAATATATAGTTATTACATATGTATTTAGAAATATTGCTCACTTTCGAATAATAAACAGGGTTATTTCCTCTACAGCAATTATACTCATTTAACAATATATAAGTGACTTTAAAAAATCTAAATCCATCTACTAACATGACGTAAACACGGTAACCATCCACGTCGTCCTTGCGCGACTTATCGACTAATCTCATTTTTTTTAATTATCATATAACATGGACATCGTCTTAAATATTTTTATAAAAAAAATAGCATGAATTTAAATATAACGTATGCGTTTCCTACCTTTTTATTATACTATTTTAAATGTGTAGTTTCTAAGACAATTAACATTCATGAGGTCAATAAAAAAATTGAATTTCCTTAAACATTTATTAAAATCATAATTTCAACTAAATACTAAGTACACCGGTTTTTCCAACGAAGCGACAGAATGACCGGGACGTTCACCCCATACTAAGTGATACACTTGTCCATAACGTAATGCTAGTGAGGATGCTTATACCTTTACGCTCGTCACTTCAAGACATTTTTATCGGCAACGGGATAACACTTGACCACAGTCGACACATGATGTTAAGTGACTATGTAACTGTAGATGGTGAAATGGGCTCACCCAGTAAATTCTGGCAATTATATGTATGACAGCCGAAACACACAACAACGATGCTATAGCTGTACACTGACATTGAAAGTGATAGCTAGCGAATTAGGTTTGAAAAACCTTTCCACCATCCAGACCCTACTACTGATGTGGCCTTTTTATAACATGATTATCACCATATATAATCGTATCTAAGGATATAACAAATAAATGTATTTACTCCATATATGAAGACTGACACTTTAAAAGAGTACTCTAAGTCTTAATATAGGATATTAATATAGAAACATAAAGTGGACTGCTTAAGTATGTATGTTATGTACATATGATGCTCTACCATTTTCGTATATGATCGACTTTTCAGGATAACCTATCGCCGACCGGAAGCAGTAACGAGAGCTACGAGGCAGGTAAACATTACAATATCTGGAAATTCGATCCGTGAGTAGGGGCGACACGCGACTCTACCAAAATAGCGCCCACAGAATGCCATATATTGACAAATCTTACGGCCTCACAGCACTAACACGGCGTGTGTATTATGAGAATCCGTAGTAACACCGACAATATATCAATCCCGGCTCCCCTCATGCGGATGGGGAGTCGGTTCTATTTTAAATGCGCTTCCCTCTACGATTTTATATTTTTTTCCTTGAGTATTTTTAAGCAGTTGTCCAGTTTAACATGAGCCCTGAACCGATGCGCTCATCTAGCTCTGTTCTACGATGTGAAGAGCTAAGGTAGGGTTCATTTGGAATTGGTTATGTGTTAATAATAAGTTGCAGCCGTCACCGCGGCGTAAGCTACATATGAGCGCGTGCGTGTATTCAATTTTGAATGGGGAACGTGCGATAGCACGCGTTTTTGTATTTTTTATTGGACGCCGCCAGCCAATCGGCGATGGTTTGATAAAAATTGGGGAGGTTTTTTACTAAAAATATATACCAGCCAGATACATATACGATTCCATGTAACCTTTTTATAGATTAGAGGCGTGACTACAAACATTTTTTTTAGATTATCGTGTAAATGGGAAATAACCAATCTTACATTAACAATAATTGTTAGTCTATTAATTAATGTAGGAATTATATACATTTCAGTTGAAAAAGTTTCTTTATAGACATAATAAGATAAAAAAGGGTGTAAAAATAAATTACTAATTAACTGACAATACGCGATAGGAAATCAAATGGAATTAAGTAATTTTTTCAAAAAATTACTTAATCGATGCAAAAGAAAAGAAAAGTAAAAAGAGAAAAAAAAAATTGTCATAGAGTATAAATAATCTATGGTTTATTTATGCTACGCGGAAACTGAATCAATCGTGAACGAGCAATCGTATATTATTTTTCCTAATCCAGTTATTTTCCGGGAATGGCAAACACAGTCTTATGGATAATTGATTTCCAAATATTAAGTTACCGAAGAGCAGTGCGTTTGTTTGTCAGTGTACCGAGAAAGAAAACGATATGCTTTCTCTATGGCGGTATTTGCTTAGTCCGTCAATTAAATTATTTACTATGGCTTGAGAAGTTGTGACTGTTTATATAACTATAAATTAAAATGATTAATAATAAATAAATAAATAAATATGTTAGACATTTAACACACAGTACTCTGATCCCAAGATAGGTAACTAAGAGACACCGGTAGTATAGATTATCAGAGACCGATATATGTACATTGTTATTTCTTAAATAAATATTTAAATATGGATAAACAAGCAGACGCAGGACAAATACAAATGTTCATAAAATAAGTATTTGTTCTGAACGGGAATCCAACCCGCGACCCTTGGTTTAAGAGGCAGAGTTACTACCATCACACCAACGAGCCAATAATAATAACAATATACCTAATATCGCTTGTATATGTATGATGGAATAGAATGTTCCGTCCAACATTCCCATACTGGACACCAACAATTGTTAAGCATTGTTAGTAAAACAAAATTTACCACAGAGAATTATATTGTCGTTGATTTAATTTTAACATAGGTACTGACCTACAATTTCATTAGTTTATTGAAAGTAAAGAGCTGAACCTCTTCGTAGCCCCTACTTTGTCAAAAAAAAATTATTTAGCTTTAATGAAAAAACATAAAACATAAATAATTAATTATGTATAAATTAAAAACACAACGATGAATATACAAGGCATAGATGTATGTGTATAGTTTATCTATATATTTATTAACGTATCCTTTTTATTACTTAAATTATTCTTTTTACTAACGTTTATGCACTCTGACATCCATCTCTGCTCAATCTTAAAATAGACGTATAGAAAAAGCCGTTCGATAATAAGACCACCTCGTGTACAAGCTGTGCATTAAAACCTTTTAGATAAGTAAAATGTAATGAATATTTACTTTTGATTAATTAATTGAAACTAAATAAATCAATGTTATTGTCGTCGATTAGATATATCACACGGCCGACGCGACGCTGTTATTTTCACAAAATTAAAAAAAAATTACCAGAATAATGTTAAAAATGTTTATAGTTCATGTAATATTTCAAGAGACATTATTTTTTAATAAGAAACTAAAAGTTGACGCTATGGTATATACTATTCGTCTTGTCCAAAAATGTTAGTATCAGATTTTTTTACGATATCAAATTATTGAACGCATCTAGAAAATTGGAAAAATCGCTTAAGTGCCAATGCGGCATCGAAGGTGGTACTTATGTCAATATGAAGAGTTAGGATGTAATCTGTTCACAAATTTACGAAACATTTGAAAAGGAAATTTAATTAATTCCGATAAACTCTTATCATCTTGAATTGCATATGTCGTTTGGCATCGGCTCACATGGAATTGGCACTGCGTACAATTTAATTAAATTAAAGGAATCTCGACAGAACTGGATAAAATCTTGTAAAATGAAATTAAAAAAATTCTCCGAACTGCCTAATAGATAAATTGACTTTTTTTTGCCTTTAAAATCTTAATTCATTAATTAATTAAGACTTCAAACACTTTATAATTATAATGTTTAATTTATATTTTAAACCAATTTTGTTATTTAGATGAATATATTAATTATCAGAAGAATTGGTACTTTAAACACTTTAAAAACTATAACAACAGATACTAGATCCGCCAGAATTTCAATGAAACCGTAAACGTCATCTGTGTCAACAGTATCGAGTATGAATCACCGTTCATTATTCGATACTATTGACATAAGACATAGAAGATAGAGGAAAACAGATATTGACAAAGAAAAATATCATTGCTTTCGAAGCTTTTCTTACAAAATACAAATCACAGCAATCCATTAAATTAATATTAAATAAAGTCTCATTTGTGTTGCAGATGCTTCTTTTAACCCTTCCATTACAAGCGGTATATACATACTCTCTGGAAGAATGTCCATTTACGTACGGAGAGCACATATATACGCTCTCCACAGCAACAGGGTTTATAAAAATATACAAGAAATATACTTGAACATTATGAAACAATTTACTATAAACATTTAAGTACACGTACGGTACGTTATAACCTACTGCCCAATTTTCGAGAGCGCATAAATACTAATTCTTTTTTGCTTTATGTAAGTATATTCCCGCCCAACTTAACTGTTACAACAGTATGCAAATTTTTAGCACTTCAATTTATACACATAGTGTATCTATAATCAACATCAAATTAAAACTAAATTATGTTATATTGCATAAAACAAAATTAAATTTTGCATAAATTCAGTCTCATGGAATAAGAAAATACGTCTTCCGCAAAGAAATGGTTAAACGTACCACTATAAAAATGACTCTAGAACATTGGATAAGAAATCATATCGTTCTGTACGTCTATAACAATGTTATGTATTGAAGCTCGCAATACGAACAAAGTTAAAGGCGTCATAAATTGTAGACGCCTACGGCAGTACGGAGTCCGCATCAAAAAGAAATCAACAAAGGACATTTTCGTCAGCCGTAAAAATATCGCAGAGCTCTTAGAGCGGTGCGCGAGGCGAGGGCGGAGTGGTCGCTATGGTAACCGTCGACCCTCCGAGGGGAAAAAACGGGTAAAAATTCCAGGAGCGAATGGACGCTGATTTTTTATGGCATCGTACATTTTTTCCTCAGCGCGCCGCGACGCTGGGCGTCTTGGGGCGAATCTATGTGTGCGTGTGTGAAATACACGGGATGTTTATTAAATAAGAAAATAGACGATTCAATCTATATTTTAATAGTACATAACACGTAAATATTAAAAATAGCCTAATTAAATATACTTTATGAAATAGAAAAATAAATCCTATTCGATGTTGACCCCTAGTGTAATGGTATAACAATATGTAAATATAATTGTTTGTCAATTTTATAATTTTAGAATTTAAGATGTACGCAAAAGTTGATAATGTGTTTTCGTCATCTGGAAGTAATTGTGTTGCCACTATTTTAGTAGGTTGTCTCTATGTTAAGAGTGTATTAAAATGATGCCTGCGATATTTAATTACCTATAAAGGACTACAAAGTAATTTATATAACTCATTGATACAAGTTTTAAATTTCGAAACGCTATTATGTAATAAACAAACATTTGGTTCTTTAATTTCCACTTATATAAACAGATTTTAAGACTAAATTAAAATCTGAAAGCGTTTCTCTCAAAGAAGCCACTATTAGTGGCGAAACACGTTGAGATTGCGAAATAGTCGTAATAATTGCGATTAAAATAGGCGGAAAATAGAAAAAATATCTTTGTTTTTTGGTTTCATTTATATTTATATAATTAAATGTAACGTACTTAGTATTTACAAATTTTAGTTATATATTTCTTAATATATTTAAGCTTTAGTAACAACCTGTACAATGTCCGATACTCTCCAAAGAGAACTAAATCGTGTGGGCAGTGTGTGAGTGTAGTGCGGAGCCTGCAAATATTATAAGTATGGATTTTATACGCGTCCCGCTCTAACGCGCGCCGTCTCTTTTTAACTTTCGCGGGAAAAAATGTACTCGGAGGGAATCTAAAATTATGTGCGGCGGGGGTGAGTTTCCAAGTCGTTATATGAAAAGGGAATCTAGAGTCATTTCGCTTCATAAATCTTCTTATGATTGTTGATGACTTGTTTACGCGAATTGTTCACCTTTAGAAAAATACCAGCGTACTCTTCCCGACTTTGTACGGGTGCAATATAGTAATAAAGAAATTTAAACTGTACCAGGCAAATAATGTTAAATATTTATACGTGTTTGCTTATAATTCTAAAGACAACAGTTTTTGAAGTTATAAACATTTATTGCGTATCATCAAATTATGAGAAAGACGTGACATAGCAAAAGTTATATTAAATATATATCTTAATGTCCTAAAACAAGTTATTCCTTATTAAACTTCTCTTTTTTTGTTTACAAATAAAGATTGTTTTTTTTTAAGACCACTTTGAAATAAGGTAACCCTTTTTGCGGAAGACGATATTTTTTTGGAGTCATGTACAAGATACAATAAAATGACCTGACCGATAAATAATCCTGTTAAAAAATCAGTTTTCATAATATATCTAGCTATATATCTTAAAGGCTTGAATAAGGATGAGGTAATAACTATATTCTTACAAAAATTACGCCTCTCACTCGCCACTCACTTTGCCGGACTAAACACCGTGGCGACCGAGACTCGCCTCTCGTCAACAAACGAATAAATCTAACAAATGATATACACATCTGTATATAATAAAACAAACTACTTTAGCTTTATTAAAAAAAAAAAGTTAAACAATCTACTATAAATATTTAAAACTATTATTTTTTACACACCATTTTTTTTTATCGATTATGGGCTAACACGTGGCCCCGATTTCACCTGACGTTAAGTGATAATGAGGAGGTAGATGTTAAAGGTTTTCCGATCGATATTCAATACTCCAAATCATGAATATAGGTAGGTGAATGCAAAATTTATGTAAAAATAAACATTTTATAAATATCTATTATCTTGACGTATTTCAAAATATAATAATTCAGTGTTAGATTTTGTATGTTACACTGATTTTGTAATATCGAAAAAGTTTTGTCGTGCTCATTATCACATCAAAAGCTGTCACTTTTGACAGTAGGGAGCTTAGCGAAAAGGGGTTAGGAGAAAACATTAAACACCCTTGTTCCTAACCCCTTCCGTTATCTGTTCATACCTCACATAATAGCACATACACACAAATGTAAAGTTTATATAATTTTATTTCAAAATATTTGGCTATTGCGAACATTTTTTTGATTTAGTTAACGAAGTAAATATCTTTAAATTATTAAGATATCTATCATTTAAATTAATTTTGGTCTTAACGTTTATATATTTAATGGCCTCTGTCCGCGGTTTCGTCCGTGGAGCGTACAGATAACAAATATCCCAAACAAAGCAGAAAGGAGGAGGCCAACGAAGTGTTACGTAAAATTATCTACTCCTAGGGGCGAACGCTTATTTGTAAATCTTTGCACAGTGTGGGTAATGAGTTGGGCGCACGTTGGAGTTAGTATTAAAATCAATCTCTCACCAGTGTGTGTACAAATTCGTGTCCATCTATTCAATAAACGAAAAATGTTTCGTCGAAAAAAAACAAACAAAAATTAATTTGCCAATTTCCGCTTTACTTAATCGCAAATACTACAACTGAAATACAATCTCAACAAGTTTCGTGTGTTCGGGAGATTTTTACGGGTTCGAAGGTCCGACATTATTACAGGCATTTGATTTCGCTGTATTTAGATACGCAAAACATACGTAGTACTGTACTGATCAATCTATACGATAGCATGTCGAATAGGAATAACTTTATAAGATAAAGATCTTTATAAGTTCGCTAAAAATACCATGTTGCATTATATATCACCAGCGGTCACCCGCCCTCTTCTCTGAACGTGATATTTTTTTAATTTAATTTTAAGGTTAAACCCCTTCTAGTATGTGTAATAATTTTCTAGACCATCGATTGAAACAATAAAGAGTTTCATTGAATTTTTATCATATCTATGTCTTAATGGATGTCTACATATCAAAGAACACATCCTGCAAATTTCATGTCTCCAGGATCAGCGACTTAGGCTGTGCGTTTAAATATAGGTCAGTCAGTCGAAAAATCATTCAGGTCTTTGAATTTTATGTATGTAATTTGATTCCAAACGCCACGAATTAAAATGCAACCCTTGATGTTGCGTTTCAACAAATGTAAAACAAAATGGCGAAACAGTTAACAATTCCGTCGTCGATGATGTCAAAAGTTTCGTCCACGTATGCGTATGTACCTATAACCAATCGATGCCCCTATACATAATGTACGTAGTCAACCCCATCGCTAGTGAATTGTCGCAAAAAATGAGGGGTGTGCGGGAGGGATCGCTTTGGCAGAAAAAGGGTTGCCTTTGCCCGACGCCCGGCCATGTTTTATTCATGTCGCGTTGAAGCCAAATCAGGAATCGCGTATCAGGATTTCGCATCGCTTCGCCTATTTACTCTTTTATTTGTAAGATGTTTCTTACGAAAATATGTTGGATAATTATTTTACATTTGATTTTTAACTGAATTTCATCACTGAAATGTTGACTTATAAAACCCAAAAACACAATATTCATAACATAAAAGATTTAATCCGAACCATACAGAAAACATATTTACAATACATTAAACTCCTATTGATCTTTGCGTTTATTTGTTCCACAATTATAGAATTTGTTTTAATAGGTATATATTATATAATAAATTTAACGTTTCTAGGATTCCTTCCATTTTTTTATACAAAAATCAATATAAAATATTTCATGTCCAAATATTTTCTTCAACTTGTTTTATTATTAGAAAATATTTATTTAATATTGCATAGTGTGACACTTCAATATCATAATTGAGGCTGATTAAATGTATATTTGGCATCTACTGTACAAATAAAAAAAAAACCAAGAAGAATTTCTCAGATTTTTACACATTACGACCTGGTATTGCTAAGAACTGCAGGTGCGAATGTAACTCATCGATCATACGTGGCATTTACTACGCCAGATATCCGA
This sequence comes from Pharmacophagus antenor, assembly GCA_018245475.1. Classification (NCBI taxonomy): domain Eukaryota; kingdom Metazoa; phylum Arthropoda; class Insecta; order Lepidoptera; family Papilionidae; genus Pharmacophagus; species Pharmacophagus antenor. The sequence continues at coordinate 14,225 of DWQX01004329.1, forward strand.
AACTGTGATAAAATGCGACAAAATGGACATTCCTAATCGCCGTGTCCTTTTAAAAAATCACAAAAGGCGGCGGTAAAAAAATATCTCTTCTGAAAACCGCTAAACATTCTTCATTGACGTTCACGAAGCAAAGTTACGTATCGCGACGCAATAGGGTTTCAACTCGAACTCGATAATTTCTTTGGACCGAAAGTAATGCATTAACATTGTCACAAAGGTCTTTAAAAAAGTAGCTCGATATAAAAAAGCGCATCGATCTTGTCATTGTGTCCGCAAACGACCGAGTTGTATTATCATCTGTACGTGCTTTATGCAAGTGATTTCGCATTTGGCACCTTTCTTACCTGGACTTGTTTAACTTGGCCTTTAACCAATTCACCTTCCTAGATTATTCTGCTGTTAGTATAGAAAATTCAGTCATGGTCGATGCCTTTACTTTTTGGTATCCAGGGAGAAATCTTCATAAGATACCTTCTGAGGTGAAGGGTTATGTGGAATTTATTCATACTAAGACTACCTCGACCTTAAATACATAATGAGGGACTCTGAGGTCTACGGAACGCACGAGTGCCGTTTCGAACTACGTTTAAACACGTCCCAAGAAAAAATATAACCTTCCCTAGTACCCGCGCCGCTACAGCAAAAACAAGACCACTTCATGTTTCCCTCTCTCCTGTGAGACCCCTCATAGCCCACTGAGCCCTACCTTAAACCCCGCGATCCCAAAGACCTTTTTAAACGCCTTGTACGATAAGCAGTGGCTAACTATATTCTAACCCTTAAAGCCCGAGGCTACAGGGCCCACCAAGAGATTCCCAAACGACGGGCTTACGTTGAATAAGAAAGGTATAGCGCTTGCTTATCATAAAAAGCGCTATACCTTTATTATACGTCATAGGAATTATTCACTGAACAGGAATTATTTACGCAATCGCAAAATGTCGTCATTATATTACTTAATAACCCCATCTAAGGATACCTGAATAACACATTGTTTACCTCTTTATTGCTTGATGGCGGTATATCTAAACCTAATATAATACCTAAACATCGACAGTGACTGTCGGGATTTAC
>DWQX01004330.1:0-15296 GCA_018245475.1 Pharmacophagus antenor
TATTAGTATAAGGAAATAATTTATAAGATTACAACGTGATTACATTCTCTATTGTAAGTTTAGAAATCGACAACGGTTTTGATTATAAATTTCTTATATAAATTAAGTCATTTTAGAATATGTAAAAATATATAATTAAACTGATTATATATAAAAAAATACACTGCCAACATTATGACGATGATATTATCGGATATCTTGTTTTAGTCACATCTTATTATTATAATAAATATATATTGCTTATGGCCTCACAGGTTATGAAGTACTTATTAAAAATTTATTACTGACCATCAGAACTAACATCATAGCCAACACTCATTGTTTATTGTATGAAAATATTATTTTTCTTTATTATTATCAATCGGCATTCCTTGCTATTATATTCGGTATGTTAATGATATGTGAACCACGTTTTATTAAGTTTTAGTAAGCTAAATATTGTTCTGATGCTATTATAATCTAAATAAAGCTTTTGTTACAAACACTTACTGTGCATCTCTCTCAAAAATTTAGCGTCAATGGGTGATTAAATCATAAACATCAAAACCGAATCGTTTGATCAATTCTTTTTAGAATTATTCAAAAAATAATTCATTTATGTCATAAGGAATAATTAAACCTCACAAAAAATCGTTAATAACTTGAACTGCTATTTTAAACTATATCGACATTTAGATCAGTCATTCACGAATGATTAATAGGTGAATGAATGTAGGTTTGATAAAAGGCAGTAGCGATGATGCATCACGTGGGCACGCTCATTGTTGTGCCGTAGGTCGTTCACATGACACACCCTCTAAAGTACTCATGTTTGCCTAGTATCAGACGAAAAAAGATATTTTTGTTCATTAAAGAAATAAGTATTAAAACAACTCAAATATTTTAAATATAGTAGGGTACTTGATCATGAATAAAAGTAATAAAATTCTAAAATATTGCGGTCTTCTTGGATTGTGCATATTTTTAGATTACATTTCTATGTAGACAATAAATGTGATATTAAGTAAAACGCCTAAAACGTATAAATTTTACATTTTATGAAAATACAAATTAATTTCTAATTAATATAGAATACTAATAAATGAATACGTAATGAATTCTACCGTATTATCGGCAGTTCATAAATAACTTATGACCTTTTTATATCACTATACTATATGTTCTATTGAAAATCTGGTTCTATTACGCCTAAAAATTACGTAACGATGTTTATGGATGATATCGTAAATGAAATCAATTGGTTTACTTCATTAGTTTTCATTTCAAGGATAAATAACCGGCTCGGACGATCGGGCCGTCCGGTCACAAATTTGTTTATCTATGCAGGATGTATTTTGTGCTATAACGAGTGGAGGAGACAGAGGGGCCGGTCGCGCGTGCTCTCGCACTTGATACGACAATTGATAAGATCAGGCGACGGCTAGGTGTTGTACGGTTCACAGACACGGGATGTATCAATAAAAACTTCACTATATATAGAATAACACAGTTTAATCATATCTCCAATTTTCATGAAAAACGTGTTTAATTTTGTGCCATTGATCGTATAATATTTTCCAAAATGTATGAAGATTTGATTTTATAGTGAAATCGAATTGTGTTCAATGAAATAAACAAACAAGTGTAAAAACTTATAAGGAATATTTTATAACATTTATAGATATTAAAGAATAAAAAATAAACTAAAAAGGGGTTACCACAAGACTATCATATTCATCTTAGTTCATTACTTTGGAAAACCGGCGACATAAATTTTATAATTAAAAATATAAAATACGTTTTGATTTCAATTTTAGACAGAGTCCAATGAACTAATGATTAACATATGGTTTTACGCTTTAATTTATAATTAAATTAAAACAACCTTGAAATGAAAACACTACATGTTTTGCCACAAGTATTTAAAATAATTTATTACGACCGGAAAACAAAACGGTACGGTATATATCGGAATGTTTCCATTTAAAAACTTTAACTTTACAGTTGCTTTGCAAAATATTTAATAGATAATAGTGTTTGGTTTTTGAACTGATAATAACTAAACACTAAGAAAATTAGGACATAAAGAACATTTATTTTATCTACGGTATCAAGAGAAGCAACTCGTACGTAACGCAGCCTTTGAATGTTATTTCGCAACTACAAGGACGTTGTGAACGCGTAGTGCTAGCGTTAGTCAATTGCGGAAACGCGACGAAGGCCCGTCGTTGCATAAGGCGCATCATCTGCTCGCATGCCGTAACATATATTGAGGTCACGCAGTCCTGATATCCGTGTACCTCAACCGTTGTTATCTTTATCACCGACTTCGCGTGTGGCGATAATGCCAATTTCGGTTATCAGAAAAATTTGTTTTTCGTTATGATTTTTCATGGTTTAATTAAAACAATTGTTATTCATAAAGGTTACTTATGCAAGATTTATATTACCCCGTTAAATTTAAACTGATATCATTCAGTTAATGCATGAGATTCAATAATTATATATTTTTTATTAATTATTAATATAATGTATGTAAAAATCAACAAAAACATATTTCTTAAGAGATTATAAAAGGGGCGAATCAAAACCTTATTTCTAAGACTCGTAAGAGATCACACTTTGTTTTCATCTCTCTAAATAGGACTCACAAAAGTCACTAGAGCATAATGTGCAATGAGTAAAAGTAATAAAATTTACCAGTTAACTTCGTCGATAATTCACAGTGACAATTCACAATGTTTTATTGTTTTATCTTAATTATATTTATTAAAAAAATACTGACCAACCGTCCATTTATGCCATTCACTACAATTAAAATTAAATAGTGTAAACGTAGTGTTATCCTTTATAAAATCTGTTAATAGTATCAAAACTGTGAAAAAATGTGTTTTTTTTCGTGGATCGTAGTATTTTACTAATAACGCATATTCGTCAAAAACAACTAATTGGTTAAGAGAACAAACCTTTACGTAGCAGATACGTTGTGCTTGAAATAACGGAAAAATCTGTATATGCCCGTACCTAATCACCATACAAAAGACTGAAAAATAAACCTTACACCACTTACCACACAATTTCTAATACTTCTTTGCACGCATTTAGATTCAATAAGTACAGTAGATAAATGTTATATATATCGACAGCAATTTTTGTACACCATCGTTGGTGCTGAGAAAGTCGAGCGGGCGCTTATTTAAAGGCCGTAGTACGTTCAATCATCCGGCAGGTTTTTTTTTAATAGTCATTAAGAAGCAGCTATAAGGAAATACAAAATAACCTGATTAGTAATAAACAGTGATAATGTTAGTTGTCTGTTTCGATAAACATAATTGGGATATAATAATAAATAACAGTCATAGATAAATAATAGTAGTAGATTTTTCTATATAGTATTATTATTTTTATAATTAACAAATTTTGTCTATTGTTATCTATCTTATAATTTTACATGTCCAACTGTTTGATTAGTAAGAAAAAAAAAATGTTTAAATTTAATTTGGATAAGTTTCGTAAAAATCAATTTTAGTATTGGTACAATCAATATAATAATAATGTACGTGTATTTTTGTTAAGTACTTAAAATTTCTCTGAACAAAGAAACAATAACGATTTTTGTTATATAAGAACATTACAAAAAGCGTGGACTTCTTTAACCATTTCGCGGCGAACAGATCATTTTGGCGCTCGGTTACTGATGCTCCGAGCGAAAAACAAGCGTTAAACTAAAACTATTTGACGTTCACTTGTTTTCAACGTTCAAGCGGCCACAGGCTGCCTGTGCAGATATTTTTTTTACACAATCAAATATAATAATTATCCATAAAAGATTCGCGTATCGTATTGTTCGCGTGTTCGTATCTTTCACCGTCACGCCGACTGCCTAGATACTATTCAATTCTGAGCGCTCCGCCGCGAAATGGTCAATTATGATAGCATAAAAAAAACATGTCGCGGGACCGTTCGCGTGCACAATAACCATTGACACGGCGCAGACACCGGAGCCCGGCGAGGCGCCGCGTGCCCCCGCGCGCCTAGCGGCTGAGTCATGGGACGCGCCGCCGAGTCGCGCGCTTGGTACTACTACGGACCGACGGACGGGGCGACCCTACCATGTGTTTAATTAGCGTCATTAGTCGATAAGCACGATTATCGCGTCGCGCAAGAGCACCTGTTGAATGTTAGACAACTATAAATATTTCAAATAATTAAAGCAACATTTTACTACCACAATAATGATGATCTTTATAATTAGTTCTATGTTTACTTTTAAAACGTTACCCAGTAGATGCTTGTAATTTCATATTCGTGTCCTTTTCAATAACAGTAATATGCATTTCTTCTACATTGCACAAAGTTTCTGTGTATAAATTTTTTGTGATATACAAAAATGTAAACAAAACAAGTCAAAGTTGCTGATAAAAAATTGATATGATAAGTTATCACCTCGTGGTTTGTGTGAATATCCATTATGTTATCATTCTATCATACATACCGAGGTACTTTAATAGAACTTGGGCAAACATTAAAAAAGCGATAAACAATAAAAATTCACAACAATTTAAACCCTAGCAACGATCAGAACAATTGATTAAAAAACATATTTATCTTTTAAATGCTCTCATACTAATCATTTCATATTCCTTTGTCCCATCGAAAAGAATAAATACAATATTAATACAAAATGTAAACAAATAACCATAAGTAAAAAATGTAAACAAATATCATAAAACATCAACATATATTTATTAACAAAAAACCGGATATCGGCCTCATAAACCTGATTTAAAATTCAACGCGACCTTTGCACCGATAGAATTGAATAAGAAGCAAATAAATCTCAATCGAGTAACCGTCGAGAACAATTGTTAAGGAGCGTCATCCTTTAGGCGTGAATGAGCGAGGAAGGGCGAAGGTCTCCGCCGCGCCAACAGCCCGCCCGCCACTTCTGTACGGCCAGCCTTGTCGGCCATTAACACACCAACGTTTCGAAATAATGAATGACACAGACGCACGGAATGTTCAGCCGTGTGCATAGTTACACCGCAGCCTTCGTTTAATCTTTGTGATGAGCATACCAATATGTCGTGCTATCGAACGCATAACATCTTTTGAAGACGCCACGTGTACTTGTGAAACGCGATGATATTGTAATATAGTGATAGTATTTGCGATTCAAGAAAGCTGAAATTAACAAAACATTGTTTTGTTTTATTAAACCAAGATATTTGGCTAGCCGGTAGTGGTTAATAGTAAAATGTTACAAGCTAGACATGTTATGTTACAAAAATTTAGATCATATTCACTATTCAGAAAGACAGGAAAATAGGTTTCTTTGATATTAAACCTATATATTGTTATTGAAACCGGATTTTTTTTTGAACTTGTTATTTACTTTATTTCAAAAAAGTAAACATAAATTTTAAGTAGGTTCCAGAAAAATCTATTCAAATTCCAGTCAAGGAAAGTTTAGGTAAATTGTTTTTGCGTACTTCTTTATAAATTTTAATAAATATTGTGCTGTTTTTCAGACGCTATTTGTTGACGGTTCCACTTTTTTGTGAAAAAATATTATTAGCAGGAAAATAGCCACAACGAGAGGAGTAGCGTTTATTGTTGCAATAGAGTCCACGATGATCATGGGACACGATTGCAATTATATAACTTTTGGGCATTTAGGTGATGCAACGCCCGCTGATTACCTGTTTGTAGTCGGGTGACGGAGGCCTCGCCGGGTACTTGGAGGCCAGACGGGCACCGGCGCCGCAGCCCTGCGCCGCCGGCTCATCCTCGGGGTAGTAGAGATGCACGAAATCCTCCGTGTCAAGGAATGTATTGATCAGCATAATACGCAATGTACGGGCAAACTTAACGTCTAGACAAAACCACGGGCACTAAGCACTAGTTCAATAGATCACTGTAGTCGGAAGCACAACGTATGCGTAACTCACATTTGTAACGTTCCATTTTGTACCCCAGTGTGTATAATAATATAAATTATAATTTCTCAATCAATAAATAAGTTATTCACTACACTTGTATAAAATCACATTTGCACCAGGACTCGATCGTACAGTTATCTGCCGAGAAAATTCAACGTTTAGGAACATACGATATGTGAAATCTCTAGAGTCGCATTCGAATAATTGATATGGTCGCAGATGTATTGACCGTAATAACATGAATCTCTAGAGCTGTTAATAGAATCATTTAGCAACAGACGACTGCCTAGCAATGTTATATGGAGCTAATTATTAAAGAAACGGAAAAAATTTCACTGTCATTTGCCAAGATTCAAAACTATTCTAGAACTTATATTTTGGTAATAAAGGGTACTATTATCATATATATGGTTGGTGTAATAACATGGTGTCGGTCAGAAAGTGCTTTACTACAGTCGTAAGCGAGAGTGTTTTTAACTAACGCGGTATTGTGTTCCATTGTGAGATTGTCATTGTCTCGGCACCTTTGTACCGCATAAGAATGCAGCGGGTTAGGCGCCCGTTGAATGTTTTTTCATTCTACATAAACACACCGTTTAATATTTTGTGATCACAGAAATTGTATTTCTATAATCGCAGTTTTTACCGCGGAAACGGTGAATTAATTTGTTCAGTAAAGGATTTCTAAAAAAAACTATTGATCAGTCCTGTTATGTACTATTCATTTTAATTAATATGTCGTACTTGTAACGTTAAAATTACGGTTATTTACTTGAACAAGCACGCTAACCGCTTGTGAAAAAACGACTTGACAAAGAAAGTAGATGAACAATGATATGTCATTTAAATATGTCAACGCAGTATCTCATTGTCACGTGATATAAGAGTACAAACTCCTAAGATAACTATTGAGGACGCTACGCAATCCTTTCTATAGACGAAACAATAATTCTTTTACAATACAACCACTGAATGATCTTAAACAATCAACAACTATTGTCCATTCTTGTTCGAGTACTGCGGCGTAATTATTATTAAAACAAATAAACGCCGCGGGCCACTCTTCCTCCGCGGGCCTCGCAGTTCAACGACCCCGCTTCGGTTGTTGTTTTAGTATCTCGAATGTTCTTCACTTTAAGCATCGACTTGATCCGAAGCAGACACGTCACTTGGTCACTTGGTGCAGACACGTCGACTTGTCAAATGGTCAATCAAATGAAAATCTCAATCATGTCAAAGCAAACAATATGAAAAGCATTTCGTACAATATAAAAAAAAACGATCGGATTACAAAAACGAATGCCGTGTTTAATACGTAGTTGTATACTTTCTTGAAACTAATGCCAGTGTTTTAGTTCTAATCGAATTAAGATTTATTTATAGATTTTTGTAAATCAATTGCTTTTTATGACGACATTTCAACGGCAATTTGTCTTCATTTATCATTACTCAGCGTTCTCCTGGTGTTACTTACATGCTGCAAAGATCGCTACTAACGCCGCATTCTCAATTTTATTATAATCGAATTATATGAAGGGAAAGGTCGTTAATAAGTGCGCGTGTGTGTGTGTATATAATGAGCTTTTTAACATGAACATTGGTAATGTATTTCTATACTTGAGCAGAACTCACACTAGTAAGATTTACGAATAAAGCTGATTATAAGTAAAATATTCATTAAATATAAAATTAGCTTAATAATAAATGATCTCTCTCAGTTATATATATAAAAAAGATATATGTTATGTTAATTACGATAAAGACAACATCGCCGCGTTTTTGTTCCGATTGGAGATCTCGCAACTCCTCCGAACGCTGACGACAATGGAAATGTAAGCTTGAGTTCCTACCCAAGGTTATTTTCTCCACTAAAACATTTCCAGGAGGACTTGGAAAACAAGATATCTTTTCAAAGATTTCCACCTCAATATAAAAAAAAGCCGAGACGATGTTATATACTGTTTAAACCCAATCTCAGTCTAGTACTATATTTTGTTGGTGTCTGTGAACTACAATGCTCTATTATAGTAGACACTATTAAAATAATTGAAACTCACTCTCGTATCGTTAGTTGGCGCAATTAAAATGAAGCTGTTTCTTTAATTAAACTTTTAACCTACGCATAGTCTGGCCCATCAGATTTTAGGCATGACGTAATTGTGTATCTACAAAATGGTTTTACATTGATTCATTTAATATGAACTACTTTTTATAAGACCTTTGTCATTGTAATCATGTAAATTAGAATTAGCCAATGGTCGATTAAAAAAGAAAGTTGCGTTATTAAATGGATCATTTAAAATTTATTATTGCAATAATAAACTATGATAACTTTGTTTTAAAATAAAATTGCAACTCTATGGCGGATATGGATTTAAAACAAGTTCTAATACCATATATTTTTTAATAATCAAGCGTTCAATGACACGTTAGTACAATTTACAAGTCGTACGTAACTTAGTTGCGCGTAGGCATACTAATTAGGCCGCGCGATCGACGCCTGACGCCTTCGTCGTATCATATGCCTGCAGTATTAAATGGCGCCGCGGCTTGTAGTTGTTTTCTGTTGAATAATAAAATGACATTTAAAACAATAACCTATCATTGTAACTATGAACCCATTCGAGAACACTTGCACACCGTGTATGCAAAAGTAATATGGAGGAATCATCAGTTTTGAATAGGTTAAGCAATACATACTTTTTTATGTTATAGTATAACATATGGTCTTGTTTTGCACCTGATATTAAGTGACAATGAGGCCGTAGATAGTAAAGCGTGCTCACCCAGAATACATCTGGCTCTTGCATGTATGGCTGCCGGAACACACCAATGTTTTTATAGCGGCAGATGGATATTGAAGGTGGCAGCTAGCCAGGCGGGTTTGAAAAACCCTACCACTATCTAGCCACCACTACTCCTATGACCCGGGATCTATGCTTTACAAGGCGAGCGGGTAAACCATTACGCCATGGAGGCCATTCATATATAGTTAAATTGTATAAGTTCGATATAGATAATGGATAAGTTATCCTGTTTAACGCCCGACCATAAATGTTAAGTTGAAGTACGATTTGTAAATGTGACTTTTGCCATTAAACCGATTTAGTATATTTTATTTTGGTAAGAAACGTAGCTCGAGGCAGTATACTAAGAAATAATTAACAAAATCGATCCAGCCATTTGATGACCAAGTCTTTTAACCCTTTAAGCAGTTTGCCCGTACAGTGTACGTGCTACCCGAAAGTGGCCTTATCTCCTTTGCCCGTACGGTGTGCGGGCATCGATATTTTCTCCTTTCCTTTTCTGGTTTGCCCGCGTCATTTTTGAAAGAGACTATTTAGTATTATTATTTTTCACCAGATTGCGTGGCTTATCCATGTAAATGAAATGCTTTTCATCCGGGTTTTTCAATGTAGCGGGAAAGCGGGAATTTTTCTTTGAAATTTTTGTTCTACTGTATGCCGTCCTTGTGAATCATATGGAAATTATGGATGAAATAGACGACGAAAATACTTTCTTGTTAGATGAAGAACTGCATTCTGATACAGATACAGATATTTATTCTAATTATTTGGATTATTCCTCAGAAGACTCAATGTCAAAAATTGTAAAAAAAAAAAAATGTTGTTAAAGCATTATAAGTGAAAAAAATAAATAAAAAACTTAATATTCTTATTCTATTAAGTATGGTGGCTTAATTATATGCAATAAAAAATATGCATTTTTTGAAAGCATATCTCGTAAAATAATTGACCGCTTAAAGGGTTAATAATGATTTTGTTTTTAGAAGTTCGGAATTTGTTATGTCGAGGTTGTTATAACGTTTTGGTTTTTATATTAAAAAACAATAGCCCTGATTATAAATAAAATCATTACAGGTTTTATCATAAAAATAAATAATTGTGCTAGGATTTGCGAGGGTGGCGATAAACATCGCACCACAAATCTAGTAGACGTGCAACGGATGCCCGCTCCACTTTCAGCGCAGTATCGGTGCAAAGAATGCGGTCAACGGCTCCTATCCACTGATGCCGCCCTGGTATTCCATGCGAGACGTACGTGGATATGATTTATTAATTACTAGATTCAAAAACTTACAATATTCGCGTAAACACTTTAGCGTAGTTAAATTCCAAGTTAAATTAAGTAATTTAACAGGTGTACATAAGTCACTGATTATTATTATGTACCACAATTTTATGTTGATATTAATTGAGTATTTCTATCCACAAAATGAACAAAACAACGTGATGTTTTACTGTGCTTTTCTATGATGGTTTCTATTATCGAGTTTTTCCATTAACAGTACCTCTACTATTTCAATATAGGAGGATTCTATTCCAGACTTTTTTATGTTTTTCAATCCTTTGAGTTTCTCATCAGTTTTCTTTGAAGCAGATATTTTATGACTATCAAGATTGATTGCTCGAAATTATTCTATAAAATAAAGAAAATTTTGATTAAAAAATTAAATTTATTTCACCTTTGACAAAGTTCAAACTATCAAACAAGAAAGGTAAAAGAATACTACATATACAGGAATAATTATATAAATAACAAAATTACAACAAATATGAAGCTCTTATACGAAAAAATTTATGATTAATTTATAGTGAAAAGATGTCATTATGGAACTCAGTTCAAGAACCAGATAAGTAAATAAAGTAATAAACAGAATACACATTAAAAATTATTAATACTAATTATATATAACAGAGACGAGCTATTACTTACGGATTTGATAATAACTTAAGTATCTTGTGAGATTGAAAAATAACTATCATGATGATAAGAACAATGGACACGTGAAAATATGTAAGAAATAAAATTTTCTTTTGATCGCAGTCAACACAAGAACTACATTCTTGGGTCGTGACTCGTGAAGAAAGAGAAAACTATATTTTAACATTAATATAAACGAGATACAGTATCTGTTACAAGAATAAAGAAATCTCACTGTAGAAAACGAACGAAACTATTTTAATGTTGCGTGTACTCTCCGTGTTTTTATTTCAGAGTATTTTTTACTAGTTATAATGTAGTTTTTGTTTAATTTTTTTTCCTAAATACACATTTCTTATACGTAATACCTTATTTTAAACCAAAGTATACATTCATCTTAATAATTTGATAGGCGTTTATACTAATCAGTCTTCTAAACTCTTATTTAGAGCAATGTATAAAAACCTTTTATAAAGTAGAAACAAAGTCTAAAAAGACCCATTTCAAAAATAAGCAATTTTATGTAACAAGCTCCTATTCAACAAATGTCAATCAAAATTTCGAGACACGAAAAGGGACTGAACCGTGAACAGATAGACTAACGTACAGCGTATTGAATTACACGCGTCCTACACCGTCGCTTGTCGCCCGTTCACCAACATTCTCACCTTACATATATACAAATATTTTTAACACCTAGCTGTATATGTATCACGCACAAAAATAGCTCTTATTTGTACTGGCAAAAGGGGGCCAAGTTTAGAAAAATAACAATTTCGCAGGTAGTCGAGTTATCTTTGTAATGGTTCGCATTACGGCTGAACGTAAGTTGACACTTGTATGTGGAAACTGTGCGCAGATCTACGTCCGCGTTTGCAGACATTTTATCCACTAGGAGAAAATAGAATGTGCTATTGCATGTCACAATTTGTAACTCATGAGGAACTTGTGTTGCAACGAAACAGTGCTAGAAAATCTTGCATTAATAAACGTAAAGATGTTGGAGTATAAAGTTTATATTTGCAAGTGATTTAACGCTATAACACGTATAGTAATGTATAGTTTAAATATATAGGAGAAATTTCGATAAAATTTGTTAGAATCACGTTTTCATTACAAGTACGATTGCTGTTCAAACAACAACCGTCTGCATTCTAAACATAAAAATGAGCAATATCAGCATTGAAGCGGCTATAATTAGAAAAATGATCAAACATGAGACGGATGTTTTGAGCAAGGATTTTGCGACTTTTTATCACCTAGTTGTTTACCGCGAGGTGCATATCGTGAGCACGAATATCACTGGGCCAAGGTTCGCATTCGGTGATATCTGCGGGCGTGGGAACGTGGTAAACACGACACTGCATACATGCGCCGCCATCGGATGACCACAATCAAATTAAGATGCCGCCACTAAGGCTATAAGGTTTAAAATATTACCATCCTGTTACTAAACATTTTAATATTACTGTTATTTGGACTAAGTGATTCAAAAATATATTAATTTTAAATGCTTATGAGAGATCTTTTTTTAATTCATAAGAAATAAAATTTTATTAAGTAGTACAGTATTTTCTAATGTGCAAGAATTGTACGATTTATAACCAGCATTGATATTTTACCATCGGAATTATGGACATTCAGCAAGGCTTTAACAAGTTCTACCCGGCGCGGACTGCCGGTGGACCATGTACGTTGTATTTATTCGGCCTCGTGGACCACCACTGGTCAACAAATGTATTTTTTTTACAATACTTTAAATTATATAAATTCGAAGAGAAAAATTAGTAACGACAAAAATACAGAAGCACACAAATGCCGTTAATAGAACGAATTTGTCATTTCTTGCTCGCCGTTCAAATAACCATCAAAACAAAAGCGCCGGGTGGAACGTGTCAATCCCTTTATTGTCGTTATACCTTGCATAAGGACAGAGCGTTTTCGTTTGTCCTTCATAAAGCGAATAGCATAGGATTGGACTAGCCGGCATTAGAGTAGAGATGACGAGAAGTCTAGGACATGCGTAAATAAACTGCGTTTGGACTAGTTCAATTTACTATCATATATATTTTATATAGACTAACTTCTGGCCAGAATATATATAACAAACTAAGATGCTTATGGCCTATATTGTTATCCCTATTAAAGAAAACCTTTTTACAAAGTAAATCAAATACCCTACGTTTCTTTCTTGTTAAAGAAAAATTAAACAAAATAATATAGCAAAAATGACATAATTCACAAAAGTATAGTAATGTCGTTTGAAAAGTAATGATCATTGCAAACAACTACAAATCACTTAAGGCGAGGTGACTCTACACCGAACAATTATCTCGCGCTCGTTCAGATCTCATTAGCATTTTTACGTTACGTAAATCATCAACTTTACTTATGCAGCCTTGGTGTTAAACATTCGTTACGATGACAATTCTAATGAGTTCTTTTGCATATAATTATTACGTACACAGCAGTGGTTGAACAACATCTAATGAAATTAATGTTTAATAATTTCTCGCTGTTATCTTAACGTAATATTTTTATTACCTCCCACTATCTAAATGTAATGGTGATAAATAACATTTTCAATTGCTCATTCATAATATAGGCTACATAATAAAATATTTAATTATTATGAAATGGACACAATATGTCAATGAATCTATTAACGACCGTTATAAAGTAATATTGGATTACAAACAACTTTGTTGAACAGAAACTAAGCCTTTAAAACTATATGTAATTTTTAATAAAGAGACTAAATTTAAAGCTATATACATTTAACTATCTCCTATATATTCAATTAAAAAAAACATCAATTTTATTTTATTTTTTTCAAATGAACACAATAACATAAACCTTAATAGGAATCGCCTACATGTTTGTGAAAAACATTTAACTAGTATCCGCACCATTAATTATTATAAAGATCTGAAAGTAAATGAATGTGTAATAGTAAATAATCGTACCTAATAATATTTTGACTTACTATTACAGTTATACCTTATTATACTGGTTTACGTAAGCCTCATAATGTAAACAGTAGGATAAAAATCAGAATCTTGCAATGCATGAGTTTTATTCGACCGTATTCAAAACAAAACCCTTTCAATCTTATAGTGCGCACCCGATCAACAACAAAACACTAGAGTCAGTGAACTCTTTCGATTGACTCATGGAGATCGACCAAATCGTCGATTATATAAATCGACAAAGGATACAACTACTTAAGAATATAATATGAATCACGGCCTGCTATATCGAGACAGTATCGTGTTTTTCATTTAAGTCTACCCACTGTCACTGATACTGAACAATTTTCTTTGTCCCTTTGCCCCATGAACAACAGTTCGCTTTAGTGAGTAGTAATGCTTTTTAAAATGCAACGCCGTCGTTAATAACAATTTGCGTGACCGTAAATTGGCTGCAATTCTCTGTAATGGCGGTTATAATTTATGATAAAGTACATTTTGTTGAGGACGAATCTTTGGAATTCGTACAATCTTACAAAAGCGATGGTTAAAATAATTTCATTATTTTTTATTACGACTTTTAATGACTATGGCGAAGAGTTGAAAACTATTTAATTATATTTAAATTTTTATTACATATTACAGTCAAAAATTGCAAATTAGTTTTTAGTTAATAACATTTTAAATAAAATTTATTGTAAATATTCAGAGATAAAACCTATACGCCAAAAAATTATTCCATTAAATATGTATGTAATGATTCCCGTTTGTGATCATATAAATACAAGATGGTGAATGGACTGTGTTAGTAGAACAAGGTCGCTCTTTCGAATCAGTCAATGTGTGACCTTAATGTCGGAAATCATTCATGGTACGAAATGTACCTAGCGTAAACATACAAATGCATGTAGGCTTTTCTTTCTATGTTACAATGGGTTAACGCAAGGTCGATTTCATATAATATTACGTTAAAGGTAAACCCTTCACCGAGCCATTTTTTACTTTAACATTTTACTTCTCACGTGTATAACATGACTGGTGAGACACTGCAATGCAGTTTTGGCAGTAGATTAAAAACTAAGTACTCGGGCAAACTCATCAAATCTGTGGGCTTCGAAACAAAACTGTTGCCTCCGTGCGCAATACAAACGCCACAGAAAACGGAAAGAATGAAACGACGTAAGCGAAGAGGTATTAACAGCATTTATTAATTAACTAACACGTCGTGATGCATTCGGTGTGCATCGGCGGGGTGTGCGCGCGGTGTGCGACAGGCGGCGCTAGTGCCGACCAATGGCGGGGCAACACATGGCGATCGCCCACGAGTCATGTGAGAGACGCCGCGACTAGGCGCCATGAGACGACCATGACCTTCACCCGCGTATGTATTCCTGGTACAGTGGCTAGATATTCGTGCTACTTTTTTCAAGAAAATATCCACCATCTTATTTCCTTCCGTCCTATATTTGTATAAAATTTAACTCCTCGCGGCTTTATTCCGAATTTCTAATTAGTGCCTTTACGAGAATTTTGCTTATTTTAGTACAATAACTAAATTTCTTTAAATATTTATTAGATTTCTGTCTAGGAGCTTATTAAGCGTGCCCTGAATACGCACGTTGCTCTAAGCAAGTCTATATCGTAAATACATCTCGGGTACATTTATTATATATATATATAT